>JAQFXU010000486.1:0-51872 GCA_034693705.1 Spatulosminthurus flaviceps | reverse complement strand
CATGTTATTCTGAAGATTTATTATTCACAAGGGATATTCTTCTTCTGAGAGAGTCCATGATTTATAAGTGTTGAATACAAATGATTTTGTTCTTTATATTTTAATTAGTAATTATTATCCTACTTCGGGAGTCTCAGCATAGATTCTACCACCTCACGGGCGTACTCATGAGTTTGAGATCAAACAGTAGCAACATAAGAACAAGTTTCACTCATGACTTGTTTCCAATAATAATTTTCTTGATGAGAAGGAGGATGATCATGTTTGATATGAAAGACACGGTCACTTTGTTTCCAAAGTTTTATCACTGCTTGCCAATTTCCTCAACTGCCATTCAATGATAAAGTGTAGGTACTAAAATATAAACACATAGCGTGCTCAAATTTCCACCAACTCTGACTTTTCTTCCTCTCAACTATATTTATTATTTGTAAAGTTCGCACTCATTAATGAGAAAATAGCACCTTTTGGAAATCACGTTCATTTTCTATTTAATTTTCATTACCATCTACACAGTTATACCTTGAGTTACATCAAATATCGTGGTGGTTGAGGAATTTATAGGAAAAACCGCGTTTTCTATGTACTTTGTCTGAAGGAAGTTTGGAGTTCATTATATGACAATGTTTCCCATCCAAATTAAATTTCGCTTTAGGACTCACATTGAACAAAGTTTCGAGGATTTCAAAAGGTTTGTTTGACTTGGAAGAGTATGCATTTGTTGAAGCGGATGATGATTCGAAGGTGGCTTCGCAACTATTGTTTCTAAAGAATTATTATTTTCTCCCCGACGCATGTGCTCATAGTTGGTTCCCATGGTTTTTAATTGAAGGAAATGGAAGTGAAAATCAAGTTGTTGGAAATACTTGGGATTTCAATGGTTAACCAATATAAGAATAAATTGTTTGGTTCGTAATTACGTACTTATTAGATGAATTATTCTTTTGCACGCTTCCCGGTGAATCCTTACTGTAATGATATGTTATGACTGCAGTGCAATGCATGTGCTTTGAAAGTTATCCTTTCCCGACCTCTCTCTCTCCCTCTGTCTCTCATAAGAGTCAATGTTGAACCTTTGAGAGAGCTGCAGTGAAATAATGAAGTTTTTGTTGATACAGCTAAACCAATATTTATTTAATAGTTGTGATGACTTTAAATAAGAAAGTTCCGGTATGATTTGAGTAAATTGAGACATTTATTTCTCTTGACTTCAATTTGACTTTACTTTAAATTTTATGAGTTGATTTAAGCACATACTTATACAGATCCTGATGCCGGAGGATATGGAAGGGCAACATTTCAAAACGCAGGGGGTTTTTAGCATTGAACTTTATATTGTAACTTGAAGCTCACACTAAATATGTTATAGCTATACATTTATACATACATGATTATTTGTAGTAGTAGAGGGAAAAAAGATGAAGATATGAAAGTTTCCGGTGAACTCTGACAATTGCTAAAATGATGCTGTCCGTTTACATATACATACAAATTGCACATACAATATCCTGTCCTCTATTCAGTAATTTTATCGTGAGTAGTCCAGCTGGGAAAATACAATGGATTTAAAATCCGCATGAAATTTCATTTCTTTTGTAATAGAAAAAGTTAAATATGTATGATTGTGCAAACAAAGCTATCAATAATATACTTTGACCTTTTTAAAAATGTGATTTTATTATGTCTGCTCCTGGAATTGTAAAAAAACTAAAGTTTTGTTGTAAAGGAATAATAACTTGTTTACACCGGAGGTAGGGCTCCAAGTACATTGTTTATGAGTTACATTTCCCTTCATCCCTTCAACTCTACCTATGATGTTATAAAAGAGACGTGAGTTTTTCCTTGTCATCGCATGTAGTTTACATTTTTATATCACCCCGATATCAGACATTGGTTTTCCTACCGCTTAGGAAGTTTTGCTTCTTCATTGGGTTGTCAGTCAGACACCGCAACAAGCTTATTTTTTTCAAAATCACTTTTACGGTGCAATTATTATTACGATATGAGGATTGCAAGTAGGTGAATATTTTTTCAAAGATTATATCAGCCTTTTGTGTATACACTTGTGGGGATATTCCTGAATTATTTTTATTATTTCGGTGGGGATGAAAGACAATAGAATTGGAATTAACTAGATCTGGCAAAAAAGTAGCAGTTATTGCTGTAGATTATATTGTAACTTGTTTGTTTTGACATTATATGACTTGTACTACTAAAATCCACTGAATTGCAATCTCATGCTCTTGACATTTGATTTGGTCAAATTTTTTCAATGACCTCTCAGTTCCGCACTTTTCAATGTGTTGAATATTTGGAAAAGGCCGGTGTGGAGGCAGCTCTTTTTTTATTATTGTTCAAATAGTTGTCCCTAGGGTATTGTACCCTTAACATGAGTTAACATGAGGACATGAGTTTGATATGACGTTTCTCATTATAGTGTAACTTCCAGTGAGAACAAAGGACGTGGTTGCATGTGAGTAAAAGTGCATGATGTATAATGTGCAACTCACACAATATATTTTCTATGAGCGCATATCTGAACAAATGTCAGGATTAATAACATTTCCGATGACTCTCCCAAACTCAAGCGTTTTGTAAACACAATGAATAATTTACACTCCCGAGCTTCGCTAGTATTTGTTTCCCTCTAATCAGTTTTTTTTCTCTGTATACTTCACTCGTATTCAAACACCATGTGAATTTCTCCTTGATTTTCAAGGAACAACGAAAAGGCTACACTTGACTTGTTATTGTATTCTAGAGGATTTTCTTCTTTACTCTAGTTCCCATTTCCCATCCTGTGGAATTATACAGAGAATTCAAATGGTATAATTTCTCTTTTTGGTTTTAAACTCAAGCTTTTCTTCAATATTGTTTTTATTCCAACCACACACCATACAGTACAGTCTTGGTATAGAGTAACTTCCGATTCTAATTATGTATCTGTATTGGTTTGTATAAGGGACCCATGATTTCGCACGGGTTGCTCTGTGAATTTCAAATGCTCCCTTTGTCTTTGAATAGAATACCTATGTAGTCTTTACGTGCACACTGGAAGGAGTAAATACAAGGGAAATTTTGTTTTCATTTGTTATACCCCTTTGGGTGTTTACTTTACTTGGAAATGAAGGGAATGGTTGGTGCGTAAGTTTTTTTGAAAGACCGTGTGTACGATATTGAGCCTGCTTAGTAGTTGTATTGCATGTAGTAAAATACAGTTAAAAAATAGAGTTGCTACTTGTAAAGCACGTGTAACGTAAGAAAAGTTGACTGTTGAACTGACATTTCTTGCTCAATCTGTTCCTCCGTATCAGGGGAAAAAATGCACGTAGGATTTTGGTTGGGTTTGAAGATCTCGTGTCATGTCTAGATACTTTTCCCTATGTTTTTACTTGTCAAATAGCAGAAAAAAGGCAATTCTTCCTCCTTCTCTGGGAACTTCCTATATTAACAAGAGATTTATGAGTTTGGATGTGTAAGCGCGTGTGTTTTGTCTTCCCCGAGGGATTTCCATTTCTGAAATAATAATATTTTTCCTATACTTTTGATCTGCTAGAGATTCAAAAAATTTATCTCATCTCATGTACAAAATACAAGTATAATCTCATTTATTTTTTTTTAAAACATTTCCAACGAAATCAAACTAGTAAAGGTAGTAAAAGTAATAGTCACTAATCATTAAAAAGGATGGAAAAGATTTGATGGTTGTAATTTTCATTTTTACGACTCTACAAGTTTTTTTTCAACGCATAGTGCTTAGAAGAATACGAGTTTTTTTTTCAATGCTAAAAGTCTGAAAGTTTTTCTTCTGAATGTAATGTGGAGTATCAGTTAGAATCCAGTTTTTATTGGAGATTATATCCTTTAGAAAAAAAAGTAAATCATGTGAGTTGTTAGGAAAGTTAAAACCTATCACTCAAGTCAGTTAAGCAGAGGCTGAAATGTAGTAAAAGATTTTGAGAGCGCTGCTTTAAAATTCGTTTTGATTTCCGACAGGAATTGATGGTGGTGTTTCATCTTGATTTTTTTTGATATAAAAGGCTATTGAATTTATTTCCCTATAGAAGGAATAATATAAACGTTATAGGTTATAGGGAAAAGGGAATCACTTGATGTATCATCGGTCATTGCTACCCATTAGTTTTACCCTTAATGTTTCGTAGTATAGAGTATTGAATGATCAAGTCATTTGTCGAGACTCTTCAAGTCTCCTGTTAAGGAGCACAGATTATTACATGTAGGATAAGCTATATGGAAAATAAATGTGGGGGTAATAATAAACTAATGAGGATTTGACTCAGGCTCTTAGGGAAAGGTTACTACTATTTATTTACCAATAGTATTTTTCTAACCTTTAAATTATTATGTGTTACCTGAAGTTACTGAAGTAGTTGTTAGTCTTTTGAAATTATGCACTTACGAGCATATTTTATTTTCTAATTTTAAATTACTCTATACTCTGGCCTGGCTTGGCTTGTCTCTGAGGTAATCATTATATTTGCCATATTTGGGCCTCACATCAATATTTTCAAATGTAATGAATACAGTAGAAGTAGCAATTAGGCAAATGCTCCTTTTGACTTTTTTCTTCTTCTTCCATATAGTAGTGTTTATGCAAATTCCAGGCCAAGTTACAGGGAAAAGTTGCCAGCCTGTCTTGAATCCCTGTACAATTAATGTATAGTAAATAATGTTAAATGTATGGGTAGGTTTTGGTATAGGGAGTATAGTAGCTTTTGGGGGATTACTATGATGTACTTTTCTGCAGTTGTTGAATTATTATTGAAAGGATTTTACGTAACTAGACATTAGAAAGTATATTAATCATGAGATAACTGAATTCCAGGTAGAAGAGATTTGTGAGCTTGCTAAAGAGAATCATTTTATAACAATTTACCTTTAATTTTCCTCTAGGGGGCTAATTTGTAAATAATGACTTATTGTGTGTATAATATAGCAAGGCGAGCTATTCCTATAACTTACAATTAGTTATATATATTTATAATACATATTTACATTTATATGTGTATACTTAACAACGTAATTTTAAGAATGATTATAAACTTTGATACTTCATTTATGGTCATGGACAATTTGTGCAGGTAGGGCTTGTTTACGTTTATAAATTCCACAAGTTATAAAAGTATACCTTCACCTTCATCATTTGACATGTGCATTTTATATGGGAATTTCTATGTGTACACTGACCAAGCATCGTGAAAAGTTTCTTTTCAAGTCCTTAGAGGCTACAGATTACTAACTATGTAATAGATATGATGTGAGGAAAGTTGCCTGTTCTCAGTAGACCATGTAATGTGTATATAAAGAAATGAATTAAATTCTGATATCGATTTTTCCATTCACATTATGTATAAGAAAGGAATATGATAAATGCCTTTTTTAGCGGCGACACTCATAATAATTAATGTTGGTGAGCAAAGTAATTAAATATATTTAACGAGATCGTTTCAAATGTCATCATTTTTTCTCGACCCTACCAATCTCTTCATGAGATTGACTGACTTTCCTATTAAAATATCACTGTCTTGTGTGCCAATCTTAACTAAGAGATTGATCGCATATATAATAATTATTTAAAGGCACACGAGAGAATAATTATTGATAATCAAGCTTAGATTTTTTTATAGTAAACAAATACCATAAATAAAAAGTCCACATCATTTTTATTGTGTCTTTCTTCTTGAATTGTTTCTGTTATTTTGACATCTTTCCATCAAGTCAGCATGTGAAATTGAGGCTGGTAAAGGTTTTTTTGACTAATGTATAATTATACATATATGATTTGATATTGTCCAAATGAGCCTAAAGAGGTCAATTATATGGAAATATTAATGAGAGACGAACGTCGTTATCCTTGAGTATCAATAGTTAATGATGGTGCTAATCTTAAATTAAATTAAATGCAATGGTAAAGGAGATGTAATTTATGATGATGGATCCAGCCCATATGAGCCAGGAGTGTATTGCCATAAGTATTCACTACATTTATTGGTAGTAATTACATACACTGGAGTATACTATTTATGAGGTTGCTAGTTAGATCCTATCACTCGACCATAAACAAGGGAGGTTGCTACAAACATACGATTATGATTTTTTGTACCATTTGATTGCATCCAATTTAAGAGTATATCATTTCAAAATCAGGAACATCTTCCACCTTTTCGTACTGCTATTTACGTACAAATTATTTAAATGTGTAAAGGTATTTTAATTATCATGGAAAATATCACTTAAAAATGAATTTAAAAAAATCATTTACTTCAATAAGTCTATTTAACAATAATTATGTTGTTGTTTTTAAGGTGCAGCGTAGTAAGTACGTTGAATGTAATAATTGAAAAGAATTTGTGGTTACAATTTTTTTTAGCCTCAAGTTTCTCCACCATTCAAGCAAATACAATTTTAAAATGTCATGTTCTTTAAAATGTGGCTTTATGGTTACCCTCTCTGCGTTCTACTTGAGATGATTTTTTCCTTTCCTAATCCTTCCTTATGTACAACATATACTACTACTCTATGTAATATATACGAGGAGAATGTGCACATTGATTTTTCATTTCTAACCCAAAATGACATTGAGGATGGGTACAGATAAGGAGAGGCTGCGGAGGTAACTACGTGCGTTCTAGAGTGAAGATGAATGAAGAGGGAAAATCCTCTTAAGTTTCATAGGGCGCATCTTAAGTAATGCCATTAGACAGGTAAAACCACAGACAGTGCTCATTATATTGACTATAGTAATGAATACTACCACTTATGACTTGCCAGAGTAGAATCTATAGCAGTTAACTTGTTGATGATCCTCTGAAATTTGAAAATTGTTTTTAAGAGAAGAGCTCAAAGTTCAAGGTAAAATAATTTATGCAAGTTACTCCTCTTCTTCCTTCGCTTCTCTCAAGTGCTAGAGAGAGAGAGGGAGGAAACAGATCCTTTATCTTCATAGTGTAATCATAGATGAGATTGGAGAAAGAGTCATTATACATTTAGTTACTTGAGAATTCAATGCACTCTCCCTATACTTGTCTCATTTTTGTCAATTATTTGATTAGCATAAGTTATGTCATTAATTAATATGGAAATTATCTCTCTTCTCCTCTCATCTTCTTCGCCTGGATGTTCATTCAATGGGGGTTACATGGATTTTCATGTGTTTTCTAGAACAATTTCTTTTCAAAAGAGTACATCACGTTTTACACCTTTGGCATGAGAGCTGTGAGCATTAGGTGCACAGTAGGGAGGCGTATTGACGTAAGCCTAAAACTCATTGTCAGCATTCAAGTTCACTCTGGTTTTACCTAAATAATACTTTTACTTAACTTGTTTTGTCACTATGAGAGCTAGAAGAACCTATTATTTTTTATTGGCATCTCATCATGTTTTCCTTTTTACATTTAATTTGCCCTTTTAAAGAGAGAACATTGTAGAGACGTCTTTTAAACAGAGCCTCCATCTAGGCAAGCCCAGGTGTAACTAAGTAACAATAAGTAAGTTATAGTTAAGCTGATAGGTAGTTTGAAGTTGAAGTCAGAGAGATTGAAAGAGAAAGAAAAAAATGCTCAATATTTTTTTGCGCTATGACGATGTTGTATGAAGTTATGAAGCTCATAAGTGAAAAAACATCCTTATCTTGAATCCTTTTAAGGAGTTTGCCATTCCTTGTATGAAGGCCAAATAATTGCGTAAGGAGGAAATAATTCCTAAAATCCCATCTTCTCTTGGGGAAACCCAGGGAAGTGGCTTACCTTTTCTGTTCAAGCTTCTTCTTTACCTCACTCAAGTGCTTAAAAGATGAGATTTCGCACTATTCATGTGCCATGCTCTTCCTGAGGGATCTTGGTATTCCAAGGGGATTATATAATATGCGCTATATTTTCCTCATGCTTTTATTATCTGTAGCTTCCAAATGGAATCCATGGTGAAATATGTGGATTTATTTCTTAGATGATAGTGTTTTCCAAATAAATCCCCCCTTCGATTGAACTTGGAATCTTCCTTGTAATTGCGTCGAAAAACTATATATTGGTTTTGTTGTTGTTGTTGTTGTTGTTGTTAGTTCTGCTCCTTTTGCCCTATGAAGTTATATAAACTTTGTGTTTGCATAGTGGTTGTTCCTAGAAACAGGGTTTTGCAAAGTTCGTTAATATTTACACGCGCTGTTTGGTTAGTTGAGAGTTATTATTACTGGTAATGTCCAGATTATTGGTGGTGTATTTTTAATGGATATTTATCGAGTGCTGTATCTACGATCTTGTACATGAAAAATATACATAGTGATCAGAAATTGCATGTACATTGTAATTTTTTAATAAAAGTGTCTGTATATGTTGGAGATAAGATAAGGAGATTAAATGGTCCTTAGCCGTGTATGGCTCGTTGCGTAATATAAGAGGCTTGACTTTTTACATGGAATAAAATAAGCTGTCTCGAATACATAGCGTCGGCTACTGTGGAATGGAACTAAATTGGTTCTATAAATAATGATTAGTAAGGAATCATTTGATTCAAATAATACCTTCTGTTTTTCCCTCCATCCCATAAAAGAAAATATTTGGGTGTTGTTTTTCTATATTGAATTCAATTGATAAGTTCCACTCGTACTCAGCCTCCATTCCTTTTAAGGATATTATTTCCTTTGAATGTTTTACCAATACTTTTAGAGTTGAGTGAGTGAGACTTAGAATCAGTGGAACCTCGGACAAGGTTATTGCTATTATTACTTCACAAACAAGTACAATTTACTTGGTATCTTCCGAGAAAAAAAGTGTCGGTGAGTGTTGTTTGTTATTAGAGAGAAAATACAAGAGATTGAAAGAAACACTAAGGAAATTTTATAATGACTAATACCATGGAATCTAATTATTGTATTTGTAATGTGTTCCCTGACACGGGATTGATTACAAAGCGGGATCGGATTTATTACTGTTCATTTGGATGGGAGGGAGAATTAATGTAGGAGCTCCTACTGTACCCTTATTTTGTGATGTAAAAAAATATTATTGTAGAATAATAAAAATAAATTGAGGGGCGTACGTCCTCTAAAAATACAGTGATAGCGTCTCCTGAGACTTGTGAAATTTCTTGAAAAGATACCGTCGTCGTCTCAAATTATTGTCTCTCATGTTTATATCTTGAGTGGAGATCTCCATCATCATGATTTTGGTAAATGTGACGCGATTTGTGGTCCATTTGGTTTTCTATAATGTTTGGTCTTTGGATGTGATGAGTGGGCGTCGAAATAAACGGAAGAAGGGAGATCCTGCGAGAGACTCAAAAAGTACCAAGACCCAGAGACACAGGTGATAAAGCGGCTCCTTCACATTAAAGCCTTCCCTTTTTAAGAGCATCCTTATTTATGTAAATGGAGATTGTGGCTTGCGTGCATTTTCAGGTTTTACCTTTTACAGGAAATGTTTAAAACATATATCCAGCTGTATTTTCCCTTCTCTTCTTCTCGCAAAGTACCCCCCTGAAAAAAAATCCAAATAAAAATACATACAACCTTCACCTTAAACTTGAAATGGGTTTGAGAGCTACTCTATACTAACAACTTGCATATAAATAGATGGGAATGGTGGTAAAATACTTACGTCTGATATTTCTATAAATGCCTTTTTCATGGAAATGTGCACCCTTTTACGCATCAAATATAATGTTTACACTTTGCGGTTCTTTCTCACAGCTTTCCTCTCAACGTGTCATTTTTTCTTATGTAGGTTTCAAGGACCTATGGAAATAAATGCATTTCCAATTTGGAAATTTCAATGCTTCGGGTTACGTAGCAAATCAGAGCTCTATCTAATAAATCTACGTTTGTTTTTCTTCCAAAACTCCCCTTTCCCATAGCTTCTGTATGCGCCTTTGGTATGTATAACTAAATGCGTGGGTGAACAAGTCAAACCCTGTACGTCATTATTTGATCTTTCCACTTCATATTTTATTTATTGATGCGAAAGAGCAGCCTATGCTATGTTATGCTCATTGCGCTTTGCTTGGGTTATATTTAGAAATTTAAATTCACTCACCCTTTCAACGAAGCTGGGTGAATGTCAAAATACAAAAAAGTGATTGCTCTTCCAGAGCTTCAATATTTTTTGAGCTGAAGGTCTATATGTAAAAACAGCGAGTTTCCATGAATTGAGCATTCAACGGCTAAAACATTTGAAAATCCTATGTCTGTTCCTGGAATAATAGCCCTCCTTGTTTCAATAGGAGTATTTTCAATCAATTCCCATGGAACTTGATCAAATGCAAAGATGTGGGAAATGAAATGTCGATCCTGAATTTAAACGTTCGATCTTGAGTTATCATACAGGCCTGCAGTACAGGCACCTTCTTTTGCATTTTAGTTCATGACAGAGCAATAAACATTAAATAATTGAATCCTATCATTATCACTCGTAAACTTTTCATTTAGTATGCACGAGGGCATTTATATTTTTTTCACTCGGCTCCTGCTCTCTTCGTAATGAAAACAATCGGTTTGTAGAACAAAACTATTGAAGAAATAGGTTTTTAGTTTTACAACAACCAGCAACTATCCTTGTTCTGCCTGTGTGCTACTGCCAACTGCCATCAAGGTGGGAGTGTATATAATAAAGCACGAGTATGTATAGAATTTAGATATGTACAAATTCTACTTTACTTTTACTCTCCGCCCGTCCTTTGTAATTAAGTGTTGTAAAAAAGCCACAAGAAGAAAAAGTTAACAGAATTATTCTATACACAGTGCAATTTAAACATGTTTTCTTGTTATTATAGTTTGCAGCTGCAACTCCCGTTGCAGTGCTTGCTTGCTGAAGGTTAGCAAGGAACAATTGACTTCGTGGTAGTTAACTTTATTGCCACTTTGTCGCTCTTGATTGGACATTTAAGTGAACTTGTCCTTTTCTCTTGAGCTTTCCTATAATTAACGTGGATTCTAAAGTTTTTTGAAAGTTACAAAATTATCATTATTTGTGAAATTGTGATTATGACTTGGAAGGAAAAGTTGATGGGGTAATAAAATTTATATAAAAAATTATTGTATTTTATGAACATTACATACAAATGATAATAATAATTGATCTTGCTACCATATAACTTTTGCTGTATGTTAATAATACATTTTATGATTTGTGTGTATATACTTAATCTTACGCAATTAAGTAGCTAATAGATTTTTATTGAACGGAGCCGAGAGGTGCAGGTAGATTGAAAGTAACGGTGGGATTGGTTAGGATTTTTCTATAGCTTCACAATAATTTCCACTTGAATTGTGAAGCTATGGCTTTTAATTATTCGAGTACATACTGCTAATCCTAGAAAAGCTATAAACCCAAAAGCTATGGAATGAGCTTGAATGAAGTTGATCGCTATAATAATTATGTTTCAACTTAAACCTACGCTTTTAGTCGGTTCTTACACTACAATATAGGCCCGTCTGTCAAGTGGATTTTGGAATTTGTTAATACATATGCATTAAGGAATTAACGCACTTTGGAGGTAGAATTGAATCGTTAATAAGTTTTGATAATTCTCATATCTATGCTGTGTGAGAGGGGATGGCAGATATGGAAATGAGGTTTTAAAGGGTTTTGGTGTAGTACCAGTAAGTTTTTCTAAATGCGATAATGAAAGGACACTTTGATCAGCCCTCGCTCTCTCTCACTGCGTAAGTCATTATTCTCAAGATATTAAATGCACTTGATACTCTAGAGAGTCACTCCTACAGCAATATAGAATATAGTAAGGGAAGAAAAAAATCACAAGTCTACGTGATTTGGATCGTAATGAGTCAAATTTTTCTGGATTTCATTCCCTAAGAGCTTTTCCTCAAGCTTTATCGTCCACACTCTAAAAGGCTATCTCTTGCATACGTAGAGCTACTGCGGCTTTATGATTATCCAGATATAATTTTGTGTGTACTTAAGTACCTTACTGGGAAGTGCTGCAATGCTTGTACACATAGATACATATTTATATATTGGATTTCTACGGAATTAAACCACGTTGATTTTTATAGCTCTGTGTATGTATATGAGTTGAGATCGCGACTAGAATATTACTAGGAGTAGCTACTTGGAGTGTTTTTTTCCTCATCCACCATCTCTCAACTATTGATTGAGTAATGCAATGGTAGTGAAACCCCCGCATTTGGGAAATGAACGCTTTGACTTGGCTTGCTTTGGTCACTGAATCCTATGAGTTTCTGGGCTAAGGATATATCTGTATTGTTACTGTTCTCATAAGAAGAAGCGTATTGGTGCGTGTCCCTTTGATACTGGAGCTGGAAGACAGAACCGCCTGGTCTTTTTATGTGTCATGATAACTTTTTCGTCTTTTACAAAGAACTCTGGGCTGCTCTCAATAGAACCATTCATGTATAATAGTGTATAAGCTGTTTGATCAAAACATACTCAATAGGGCATTGTATACCAGAAGTTACATATGACTAGTAGCTAGGACAGAAGCCGTGGTTTTTCCGATAACAAATGAAAGGTTAAAAAAGATCTAAAAAAAGAATTACTAATAAGAAAGCTGCTACTCGCTAGTACTTGGTAGGATAAGTATAGCGATATGGAAAGTAAAAAAAATATAGGGAAGGCTTGAATACAAAAAGGACTTCTCTCTAATAGTATGTAACCCTCCTACGTATTTACCCTTATAGAAATAAGGAAGGATTGAGTCAGTAGTTCAAATATCAATTAGTTTGTCTTGCCGATGTCATTGTTCACTTGTCAGGCTTAATACTTTTTCTTATTGCCTTACATGGAAATTAAATTAAATTCAGCGTTAGTTATTAGCTTGTAGGACTTTTCCCTTCAATAGCAATGTGGTGTCACGGAGTTGTTTCTTTTTTGGCTACCACTACTAGTCTGTCAAGTGTAATTATATTATCATATCTAAGTTTGTAACACCTTAGCTTATTTTTTTTACTACATTTTTTCCTGGTTACAAATTTTGTCACGCCCATGGTTACCAAATTGATGTCTTTTTTTCCCTTGTATTTTAAATAATTTTGATGAATACTCTTGTAGCAGCGTGTGTACTATGAAATTATTCTGACGTTATGAAAGACTGGATCAATCAAATATCGTTGAAAGGAAATGGTGCAACACCCACGTTTGCCAGCACGTGTTTTTTAAAGATCAAAAGTAAAGAATTTCCGTGGTTTCTGTGAAATCTGATGGAAATTGAAAGTGGTATTTTCCGTGTTTTTTAGAGATCAAAAGACCTAAAAAAAATTCCATGGCTACTGATTCTTCCTTTTTTCTTAGGAGTCCAACTATATGAACACACTCATATGGATTACAAGGGACGAAATAGGAGGAAAAAGGCAATAAAAATTGAAATAGAACTGTCGAGAAATTTACACCAAACTTTGATACGTAGAAGTTTTGGGTTCATGTGAAATCCATGACACAGCTGCAGCTGTACGAGCCTCAAAAACACTTTATTACATGGTAACCTAAAGAGCTTCATACACATGCATATATGTGGCCATATTACTTGAGAAAATTGAAACCGATCCGGAGTGGTGTTTTACTACTTTACTTAACTTGTTGCAAGAAAATGCCCTTCTCCTCTCTCTCTCTTTCTTTTGGTCTCTAGACATGTGTGATGGAATATGAAGTTTGCTTTTGTTCCATTTTGGTATGTTAATTTGATATAGAGGACTACACCAAAATCCTTGTTTAACTTGGGAGTTAATAAAACCGAGAAAGAAATTATTTTGACACAAAAAATACATAGAATGTGAGTAAGTGTGTGAGTTGGGAGGAATAGAGGACGGATTTCCATTTTTTTTACCACTTCGTCGTTCCATATTGGGGTAATCTCTATCCATTTCTCACTTACTCGCTAGTTAGAGGAACACACGTGCCAAGTAGCTTGGAGGATTGGAGTAGTAGTAGTATCGTAATTACCGAGGACCATCCATCTACCTCTCTTTTTCATCCCCAAAGCCACAGACACTTCAAGTTATATTCGAGTTGGAAATCAAGGAAAGAATATTGGCCCATCTGCTCTTTCCTTGTCTTCAGGGGATAATTGGCTTCAAGCTTTCCTTCCATTCTACATCACAATGGACACCAAATGACTGACATAAATAGCATGAGTTACTGTATGTACCATTGTGAACCTCTACCTTTACTTGTTTATTTACATACACAAATACAGAGAAAAAAGGTTACGGTACAAGTTGAGTAACGTAGATCTTATTTACGTATGTAAACTTCCCCTATAGAAACTATAGGGTTTCGTCAGGTCTCTAAAGTAACAACTTAGCAACCACCGAGTGTAAGTAGATTACCCGGGCTGACAATGTTAGTAGATAGGAAGAGCCTCCAAAAGGCTGAGTGTGGATATTGTAGGAAAGAATATTGTAAGTTGAGACCAAACACACGTATGTATGTAGATACACCATTATTATAAATAGGCACTTACATGTGTATTTCCCTCCTCTAAAATTTCAGGACTGAATTTCAGGACTTGGGGGTTGAGCGTAGTTTAACAAGACGTTATATTATATGCCATGTACACATATGATTATCTCAACTTATGATGATATATTATTATTTTGTAAGTTTTTCAGCTTGTAAATGTTAAGAGCTGTAAAGTTTACAAGTTTTTCATACTAAGGTTTTACTACAACCCTAAACTCTAAGCAAGTCTTGGAGGGATTTGTGATACACCTCCAATGGTTATGTTTCTAGCGTCTTATTCTCTTTATCTGTAGAAATCTTGGTATAAGTTATGAGCATGATGTAACTTTATACACACCATATTACATCCCGTTCCATGCATGAGCTATAAGGTTGGCTTGTATTTTTGACACTTTGTGTACAGAAGAGTCGTGTGTGTATGTGTGTGTGTAGAAAAAAGGACGAAAGCCAGCTGCTGGAGAGACCTTGGCTCCGGCACGGATCATCATCATCATCTGCATGCATTGGAGCAATGCTCTATGTTCACCTACTAATAATGATTAAGAATATTACTGTAAGATTTTGAAGAAAGAGAGACGGAGAGAGAGAGAGAGGCCCAGGACCAACTGGGAAAGCATATGGAGGAATCCGTGGGTCACATAGAAACCACCTGTCAAGTTCCATATAAACAGCTGTATGGCACGAACCAATGATTGTTCGAAAAATAATATTCAGTAGGAAAGACGTTCTTTTGTGGACTGAGCTGTTTGAGGGAAATTGTTAAATTGTTCATTTTATTTCTAAAGCTACATTTTTTTTACTCAAAGGAGTTTTCCAGAAAAGTTAACACTTTTATTCGGACTATTATATCTGTTGTTGGAGTGTAGAGCGTGTTGCTTGTGTAAATATATATAGAGTTCTATTCTAGTGATATTATTATGTAGAGTGAATGATACACATTTGAACTATACCGTTGTTCTTTACGACCTTAAGCTCCAACGTGCTGGCGATAATAAGGGAGATAATCACTCGTGCGGACGGAAATTTTTCACTCAGCCACACTTTTACATATTTAACACCATTGCGTAGGCTTTTTCCAGCAATGTGTTCGAACAAGCGTTGGCCCATAGGAAGTTACTTTGTGTATGTGTGCATGAGCTGAGTTTATAATGGAAATAGCCTGTAGTAACTAATGTTGTTGTGCGAGATAGGATTGACAGTACAAAAGCAAAGAAGGCTAGTCCATGATCACGAAAAAAGGACAATAAGTCCAGCAAAGGTAAAGAAGGACTAGGAATAGATGAGAGAGAGAAAGAAAAAAAGTGAAGAGAGTGACGATGTAAAGATTGAGACGAACATCTGCTAGGACCTTGTGTATGGAGAGATAATTTGAGACGTGCCAGCCTGTCTGCCTGCAACCTGGAGTTGATATAACGTGGAAGCCTATGTTACTTTTTGTTGGACTAAAGGTCCCCACAATTGTTTCCTCCGCTGTAATTTTCAAGAATAAATCGAGTTTAAGGAGTAGGGGTCCCTCTCTCTCTCTCTCTGATTTCTTTCGATTGGTTCAAGGTACTCTGGGGCTCAAGACTGTCAAAAGTAGTACTCAAGGCTCTGGAACTAAGTAGTAACAAGTACCTTAAGATTCCCTGCTAAGAGCCTACATTTGATCAGTTGCTTTTCAAGCAGTGCTCTGTCCAGGTCCAGTTGAGGTCGTTACATAGAAATCGCGCCCAAGTCTTGTGCTGACGTGGTACAGTGAACTGGATTTTTTTTCTGTGCTGTAGTTGTGTATCAGCTGTAACGGACGTAAAATTCAAGTTTTTTTTGATTTGCACGTGCAACGTGTGTAGATCGAGGATTGAAGGAAATTTTGGTGAATTGAAAATCAATTTCTTAGTTTACAAAATCCTTAATTAACACAAAAGCTAGACTTTAGCGTGGTAGTTGTTTTTGTGTGAAGGATTATATACAAAGAGATTGGTGAGAATTTAGGGAAAGAGTGTACTCCAGATTGTAAAAGTTTATTGAACGGATGGATTGATTTACAATTTGGAAACTTTATGGTATAATTAAGCTCTCTGTGAATGACATTTTGTCATTTAGTGACTTCCGTGTATAACTTTTAGTTCTCACGCTCTTTGAGTCCTTGCCTTCATACCTACTTGTTTTTAGCTTAAAATGTTGAAGTACACGGATCTGTAACTTGAAAATAACATTCGGATTATTTTCCGTTAAAAAATCATTTTTTTGACCCTGTGAGTATAAGTCAGTCAACCTTGCCCCAAAATGTTGATTTGCATTGCTGGCTTTGTGAATCCGGTAGCTTACGTTGGAGGAGAATACGTAGTTTCCGTGGAGGCACCTCTGCCAATTTCCTCGTTGTCATGTTCTCCCTCAAGGTACATACTATTTTATCTTGTAACTCACACACTTATATATGTACAAAGGATTTTTTATTTTGTGTGCATAGCAAAAGCTATGCGAGTGTATATCTACAAGTAGGCTATATCTATAGTAGACAAAAGATATCAACTCTTTATCATTCACCCGCCGACCCGAAGTAACCTAAATCAATGGACCAAAAAAACCAGTGTATTTTTTTACCGACAAAAAAATGTTTGTTATCGAAGCACCTTAATTCCTGGACGGGTGGATGGAATAGAAATGAACAATAATTTTTATATGTAGATATGATAACACAGCACTGACCATGTTCATGGTAAATAATATGGAAATAAAAATACAGCGAGTTTTTTTTCTTCTCAACAGTTCCAATCTAATCTACTTTTTCCATCATGCGGACATGTTGAGGAATAAAAATATCGCAAATAGATGGTATCTTTTCCCACTTGCATCCTACTCTGCACACGATTCTGGTACTTATGCACAAAGCCAATGTATTCTTGTCATTTACTCCCGTACCAGCACATACAGTGCATTTAATTTCCTATGTGAGTCTGTGTTTTGTGCAGAGGTTTTCTATAGGCCGCAGAAAGTTATGAAAATACTTGGAACTGTTGAAATAGTACGTAGAGCAGAGTTTTTACATGTACTCCATTGACAATTGTAAAAGGCAATGGTAGAAACTAAGGTTACCAATTGATACAATGGCCTAGGTTATTTTTTCCCATACCCTGTTTTCCTTATTCTCTGAGGCCATTTATGTTCTAGTAATAATAATAAGCCCTGCACTTGAATAAATTTCCTCCATGAATTTTTTCAAAGCTATAAATCTGATTACTTGGATTATTCAGGTGTATAACTTTTTTTATCATTCCAGTGTACTCTAACAAAAAAGTCTACTATTACTCTGGATTTAAAGTAGTACCTATATAAAATATGGGGACATGGTAGTCCCTATCTATGTATACAAACACAAGTGGCGTGACATGTAATTTTGGTAATGTCATGTGTCTCTCTATATTATGTTCATATCCTCACACCTTGGAACCTGTCTCTTGTGTATTTTTTGGATTAACCATCCCATACCTTCACTACAGCAATTTATTATGTACTCTTACGTTGAAAATTGAAGCCTAAAAAGGCTAAGCATCTGGAATCAACTGTAATCATACATTAATGTGTTTGTACTAAGAAATTACATGCTGTAGAATATACCCACCATATAATAATGTTATACGGTATATAAACATTATACTGTCTCGAGGAGGTGCAATGCTAAGGAATTATTATTATTGTTTTTATTCCCAAATGTTTACACCCATAAGAGACCATGATAATCAAATTGATGTAAAATTACATTACCTACCATTAATGTTTTTATTCGCACCCTTAGACATTACCTTTATTTTTTAACATATAATTTTTCATTGCTTAAAGAAAAATAGTGGACAAACAACTTCATGTATTTTTTTTCTTACCGAGTATTTTTTTTTAATATTTATATGATGAGAATACTGGAGATGAAAGTTGTATCTCATGTCAACCTTTACTATTTTGACTAGGCAAGCCTTATTCTTATGTTTTTCCATGATTCAAGTTTTTATACTGACGTATGAGCCCATTTCTTAATATATTATTGCTGGAGGGATGGATCATTGAAATGGCATCTACGGTGTGGCTCTATAATAAATATGTATATGCTGGAGCAGCTCAAAGCTTATTTGCTCAATTGAACAAGATGAAGTGTATGAAATAAGAATAGATATGAGAGATGTTTTCTGAAGGTTAAGCGCTATAGGTTGTTGAACAGCATGTATATAAAGTGTATGTCTGATTTTTACCTCTCTCTCTCTACTTCAACTTTTGTATAACTACTAATGCGTGTGTGTGTAGCTTGTATAGCAGGAGCTAGGACATTTAGAATATTTGCATGTACCTAAGTAAAGGTTAGTGTAAACGATTGAGAGAACATTTGAGTTTTAGTGGTGTTTAATATGCATTTTAAATTTGTTGGGTAGAGCTATAGAGTGTTGCCGTGCATAGGTATAGTGAACTATAGCCAATATCTATTATTACTCGGTTATTTTTCTTTCTTTCTTTCTGGCACCTACTACCTTGACTTTGGCTTTGAATTTTTCCCTTCCTAACTATGCAGTCCTGAGTTATGCTACAACTTTATAAATGTAAACTGTGGGTTGTGCAAAAATCCTGTGAATTTCCTCCATCTCTCTCGCTCACTCTGTGAGAACTTACTCGTACACGGCCATAGTAATTTTAATACAGAGTCAGTTCCTGTAAAATTCTCAAGTATAATATAGAATTTTGCAAAATAAGTAGTGTGTGTGTTGCATCCTTGCAATAAAATGTAAGGAGAAAAATATTGGCGTTGTTTTACTACCACTCTCTCGCCTTGTTGTTGCTCGATCTTGACGCAATTTTCACGCTTCGCCTCATTGAATTACCCTGTGCGGGTAGAATCTTCATAAGCCTTTCCAAAAACACTGAGAAATTCCTTTAAGGTCTTGTGAGAATCATTGATTCGTGTAGTAGAGGACGAGTGTGTCAAGTGTTGTCTGCGTTTATGCAAAAAGACAAAAATGAGATGGAAGGAATGTGATTGAGGTTTATAGTGTTGTAGCCTTTTAGCCCCAGTGTCGCCTTTCAACATTTTTCTCGTGATTTTTTTTATTGCTATAAATAATGTGAAGTGTTTATATTGTACATAAAAATCCTAGAGATATAAAAAAATTTGAGAGATCGTGACAAAACTCATATTTTTTAGTTTTCGAAGGAAAGACAAAATATGTTTGATTTTTAAGGTTATCGAAGATATACAGATATTTTCCTATGCAAATATTCTAGGTTTTTTGAGTGCCTCCTCTCTCAATAAATTTAAAAATAACTCGAGGGTTCTTATTGTCAATGAGTGCTTACATTTAGTTTTACATGTTAAATACACTTGTAAAGTGGTTCTACTCTCCAAATCACCAGTGCTCCTAATTCCACTGTTCTTTTTTACTCTAGGATTTTTTTTACTCTCTTGGAATTTACTTGTGCTAATATTTACTCTCCCGTTCTACAAAAGACACTGAGAATCATATTGTGCAACATATAAAATTGGATCAAAAAAAATCCTAGCATATACTGAAATATATATAGTTAATTTTAGTACTATAGTTTTGTATAGTGGAGTAGGAAAGTAGCTTGTAGGAATTATTGTCGTACGTAATTCTTTTTGCACACGGCTCATACTGTAAATCTACAGAGACGTATTTGTTGTTCCTTGGAAAGGAATTGCAATTATGCCAAATCCTTTTAGTTGTTCTTGGTAGCTCAGTAGGAGCACTAGAATATTTTTCTAATGGAACCTTTTCTTCCTTGGATTTTTTCTCACAATGATAGTGCATTTTGTGATGGTGCAACAACTTTGGGAAGATAGTTTTTCTTTTGTGCATTTACTGCTTGCGTACTAGTCTGAGAAAAGTTTTAGCTTAAAATTAGTGTATTTTCTTACCCTTAGTGACTTTTCAAAGGTTTTTAATGCAAATTAAAGGGTAATTATTAAATTCTAGGGAAAATTCAGTGATAAGTGTACAATGTCTATTGCTCATTTGTGATTACATGTGATATCTTATTACTACTACAAAGTTTTTTAATAATTATTATTACAAAGGACCTGTCCAACTCATATGGGGAAGTAAGTATTTGAAATTTTTCCATATATTTTTATGAGAAGGAAAGTTATTTGGATAATTTGAGAAAAAAATTCTATTAACTTTGCCTTTGCCACATGCTGTTGCGGTATAATATCATTATATAATTCCATATAGTCAAAAGCAAGTTTGATAGTGTGGTAGGAGAAGCTATGGAGGGGAATGTGAGTGTAAAGATAGGTTGTTTTTTTTCTCCTGAAAAATGGTTATTCTTGTTTCCCACATGTCAGTCAGGTGTAATTGCGATGCTAATTCACCTTTTACCGTCTTCTATAAAGGGTAGTAGTAGCATAGCAACTGCATCATTTCTAGGCTTCTGCCGCGTGTATGCAACTCACACCAACTCTATCTGTTAAACTAAACTTACATTAACAAAGAGTTTAGCCGCTAGAATGGTATAGAGACTCGCGTTGCTGCGGATGCTGCTGCAGCTGTAGCTTCTCCACCAGAAAGGGTTAGACGGAAAGTATGCTAAGGCTAAAATGCATTTTCTCCCTATATACTCTCCATATGTATATTGCTCACTGCAGTTTTGTTATCTTGTTCAAATGTCATGTAGGAGTCAAGTAAAGTCCTAATTTTTCTCTGAAATTTACTAGTGTTATAATATTTGTCAAGACCTCGTCAGCAAAGGAATTATTATTGTTC
This sequence comes from Spatulosminthurus flaviceps, assembly GCA_034693705.1. Lineage (NCBI taxonomy): Eukaryota > Metazoa > Arthropoda > Collembola > Symphypleona > Sminthuridae > Spatulosminthurus > Spatulosminthurus flaviceps. The sequence continues at coordinate 30,679 of JAQFXU010000486.1, read as the reverse complement.
TCCTTAAAGAAAGTCCCAACGTATCATTGTCTTAATGGGAGTGATTATTTAGAAAACAAGAAAAAAAGTGGTAAAAGTTTCACATCTAACCTTAAAATCTGTATTTTTTTAAAAAAAAGCCTGAAACCATACAAAATGTTGTGACAATGAGGTTTTCTACAAATGATGAGATGAGCTTGAGCATTTTCCTCCCAGAGAGATTTATTGATAATGAGTGCGAGTGAAACGAGCTAATTCTTTCTATCAACTTGTACAATCTGCCAAATCATTCCTAAGGCTCTCCTTGATCCTAATCGTAGTTTATATACCACCTGGATCTTAAATGACGATGAGGAATTCCACTCATTTGTACCCCTACTCCGTCAGCCCCTTCATATCTCTTATTAAATGCGTTCTGTGTTTTTTTTTTGCGCCCGCATCATCGGTGTATCTTTGAAACATAGAAATCTCTGAGGGAATCAAAAAGGGTGCCGGTATTGGTAATCTTAGAAACAAATCACAATTGAAAAAAAATGCTACTGAGGATTGAAGCTTCAAATTCACTCTCAGTGAAATTGAAAATAGCACACAATGGTAACTAATTTGGGAATGAAGTAAAAAAAAGTATTGGAATTTTGGAGATACTTTCACATTATTATTTTTTGGATTGAAAAGGAAATTGAATTATTATTCTTTTTTTTACAATGCTCACAATATCAATTGTGTTGTGGTTCTGGGTCTGTGGTGGAGCATCATCATTTATTTTTAGTGTAGAGGAAGCGTATCTGTTTAGGAGAAGAAATGATGCAATCTCTTAATATATTGGCAGGACCCGCCAGTAGTAGAATGCTTTGAAGATGGATCCCACACTGGTGGATTTTGTTCTTTATGTTACCAAATAGGGTGATTGCTGAAGGGGAGATGAAAATTACGATCAATGCGTCTATGCTTCTTCCCCTTAAGTTATAGTCACTCTTATGTATTTCTCTCATGCTCGATGTGATCCCCATATGTATAAATGATGGGAGTCATCTATAGTGAGACCTTTGAGGAAATGACTCCGTTCAGTATATTTATTTATGACCTGCACTCGCACATTTGTTCGCCCAATTTCCGTATGGGTTTGTGAATAATTTAATGGACTTGACGTATATAAAAGCGTCCGTATCATATAATTGGGACCTTTGATGTATTTTGAATATATGTAGTTGAGAGATACGAGGCAATGAGCCACGTATCATTTCCCAATAATTATTCCCTCCGGGGTTGAGAATCCATGCTCATGTAAATATAACTGTAGATAAATGCATCTTGCTCCAAGCTCTATAGATTTTGATATGTACGTGTCAACAAGTATTATCCACTTAGCCAAATCGTGTTTAACCTTCAGTCCTAAAGGCAATGGCGTATGGGAGCAATTAGGAGTGAATATTACGAAAGGGCCTTTAATAAATCCCTTAGCTTCCAAATTGATTTGACTTTTGTCCTGTAGCTACATAAGAACGTGCGGTATTTGACGGAATCACTTGAATCAAATTCACTGTAATTACTTATTGGCCAACAGCGCTATATGCTTTTATATGTATACACTCGAAAGTGTGCAGTTTGCACTAGAAATTACAAGTATTATAGACGACAGCGATTGTCACACTATTGAAATTATTGTAAGACACGTGCAAAGGAAAATATTACTACCAACCTCAATAAGGTTTAATTGTACCAAGACCCAGTCCAATGATAAGCCGTAATTACTGTACTAATAATCTTTGAAGGAGTTAAAACCTTGTTAGATTCTATTTAACAAAAGGAATGTGTTACACTCACAAGAAAATTCATGTTTTTCCTTGCAAGCCAACAAGGATTAATTGCATGTCACGTTGTAGCACTTATGCGTATCTCCTTTTAAAAAATCCTTCTTACAATTAACTCTAATACTATTTTTTTAGCCAACTTTGTTCAAATGAATTTGATTGTCCACACACACAATAATTTTTCTTTTCCACTTGATTAGTTTGTTTTATGGGACTGAAATATTTTTTACAAGGTAAACTGTTGTTTTTTTTCTCTCTCTCTCAACTCTCAACAACGATCTGCTTTAATGTTATTACATTTGTTATTTACCTTTTCTGGCTATAAGATTTTATATAAACATGAAAGAAGGGGTGGAGAGTTTGACTTTTTGAGTTCCATCATTAATTATAATTTATAGCGTTAACCTATGTTTAGGGTGGATAGTGACAAATTTACTGATTCACTGAGTGAGAAAAGGTTCAAAGTGTTGGTAATAATTATATAATTGGAGACATGAGTATATCGTTAGAGACCTGAGAGCGGGTTGAGCATTGATTTGGCATGACATTAATGAAGTCTACGTTTGTATTTGACGTGTATGTACATTAAGAAAATTATTGGGATAAAATTTTTACAAAAATATTCCCGACGTTTGTCCTCATCAAAAAGTTAATCACTGTCATTTCTCATGGCACGGATCACGTTGGCCAACATGTGTGTCGTTGTCGGTCGTACAGTGGTGGTGATTGATTAAAGGAAAAAAGGTTGTGGGAATTTAACACATACGTACATATATATAATAATTGTATTTTATGAACATGTAATAATAAGCTTAGAGTATAATAATCCTTTTGAATGGGATTTCTAAGTATCTACGATTTGCGATGGTGTGGCAGATAGATATAAATACACATGAAAAAGAAATGATCTGGTTTTTAGCCCAGGCACCATCCTGTCATCATCATTAGTCACAACATGAGTTTTCATTAAGTCTCATTATCCTCATAGACTTGATTTAGTTATGCTCTTAGTTTAACAACTTTTCAGCTCTCAACTTCGTAGGTTTACATAGCTAATAAGTATATAAAATATCTACGTATATAAAATGCACTGTACTTTATGTGCTCTTCCCCAATGCTTTTAAAACTTGATGACTGATTTCTTTAGTCTAAAGTGGAGATTTCACAAGAGACATGTTTTCAAGCAAAACCATGTACCATACTAACCAAGTGTATTTCTTGTCTGTGTATGTATTTACATAGGAAGTTAAATGTTGAGAAAGAAAAAAAATAAAATTACGTAGAAAGCTGAAATGTGTATAGAGAGGAAACGGAGACAGTTATACGGAATTGGAAGAGATGTAGACTTTTAACACAGCTGGGGTCATTTATTACTGAGAGATTGCAGTCTTTTCCTTCCTCTATAGAAACTACACGCTTTTTTTCTTTTACTACTACTACCAAAATTACTCGTACATGTAGTAGAAAACGGAATAGTCTATAATACAGTTGGTTAAAATGCTCAACTTGGCCGTGGTTATTCTTCAAAGTCAAAGTCACGGAGATTTAAGATGCAGTTTTTCCGTTGGTGGTGGTGTCGTTATTATTGCAAGTCATAAGATGACGAGAGAGAAACTTAGAGAGAGAGAGAGAGACAAAATTAGAGTATGGACTTTGCCTCAAAAATTTTTTTTGTCTCTCTCTCTATCTGCAGTGTTTTGTCTTAAATATCTATAAACAGTCTAGTTATAGCGCGTGTGCACTTAAGTATGTACATTAAATGACTATATTAGACATTCCGCCTCAGTTAAAAAATGATTGAGCTTGTACACTACAACAAGGTTCTAGGTCACTCATGACGTTTGTTTTTGAACAGTTGGAGAGATGTTGGTGTTCAGTGGGGTAACCTAATCAGCGGTATACCTTACAGAATGAGTGGATTTTTGGCGAGAACTCTGCTTCTTTTTACGATTCTTACCATGATAATGGTTAATAATGAGGATGGAGTAAAGCGGTGCTCTTAAATTCTTCCTCAGATGATGTTCATCTTTCTTATTATATTTTTGGATTGCAAAGGGCTGGGACTTAGAGAGGGGAGAATTTTGATTGTACCTTCATGCTATTTTTGTAAATGTAAAAACGTTGTACTAAAAGCCTTGCATCTCTCCTTGCTACGTAAAATGGTAAAATGGTAAGCTTTTAAGATATGGAAAAGAAATCGAGAGAGAAACCATGGTTTAGATAGAAGAGCAGTCTTATTGTTTCCTAACGCAACTTGACATGCGATTTATGGCTGAAAGGGCAAGAGAAGAGGGAGTGAAGACGAGTGTTGCTTTAGTGTTACGCTTTTCTCTCTCCTTCTCCAACGTGTTAAAGGAGCCTGTATTAGATGTGTATCTCGTCAGTTTGTGAGTACTCAGTTCTGGGGATTTTAGTACATACTCAAAGTAACGCTATATAAATTTATATAGAGGGACCTTTTATAGAGGAACTATATGAATCAACACCAGTAAAAAAACCTTATGTAGGAATCACAAAGCAGATCATTTTATATTTATGCACTACTATGCTTTATGCACATCAGTAGCCGAAATATATTTGAGAGAGAGAGAGAGATGAAACCACGAAAGAGGGGCCAAGTTCAGTGTCGATCTCAGGTTTCCATGGCAAAGAACCTCATAGATCTTGAAGAAAAGGTTACATAGTGAGGAGTAGTAGCGTATCCTAAGAACATATCCGGTAGGGGTGTAGTATTATTTGTATAGAAGATGAGATGAGAGAGAGGGGAAGAAATTTAGGAGAAGATTTTTGCTCAAATTCTACCCTTAACTTTTGTCGTCTCTACGTGTGTATAGTAAAAGAGGTTGAGAGAGAGAGCTTGTTGAAATCCTATCGTATCGAGGGAAGGAATCGACTAGCATTAAACTCAATGGGCTAGCGCCTTTCTCGAAGATTATTACTATTTCCTTAAGTATCTCTACACGAAAATCATATTGAATAGGAAGAGGTTTGAAAAGCCATTGGGAAATTTCTAGCATATCGGTAAAAAGCACGTTAATAGTTGGTAGATATGGGGGAGCGTGAGAGAGAGAGATAGAGAGAGAAAGAGCTTTGAGAGTGTATAGGACTGCGATGTGAACAATCATTCCCTAGAACTTCCTATGCTAAAGGAGTGACTACTTCGGTGTTGTAGAAAATTTACTGATGACTTGATTATGGCATTTGTAGTCTATACTTTTGGGAGTACTTTATAGAGAGGCATAATACAATTGAAGCTCGTACTACTGTAGCAAAAGTAGCTGATGACTTCCAAGAAGAGAAGCATTACAGAGAGGCGGGTAGGGAAATACCACAGGAATTTATCATTAGTAGAGGGTTGGCTAGAGAGAGCCATTACTGAAATTGAAAAACGACCAAAAGTTCTCCTATTCCTCCAGGCTTATGTGTAGTTATGTATTGGATTTGAAAATTATTTTCCTACGTTCAAGTGTATAAATGCAATTTGCTCTTACTGGCACGTAATTTGTTATTTTATGTCGTAAATATTATGTGGAGAGAAAAAAATACATGAATGTACTTATGAGGAATGATATGGTTTAACGTGGAAAAATTGGATAATTTTAATAACTTTCTTGGATTTCTATTTTGACACAAATTGTGTTTTAAAATTACTAGGTTGGAGAGGAAATGGAGACAGGGAGAGGAAATTGACTGATACTCTTATTTAATTTCATCAAGCTCTAGCTTTTATTATTGCACCTACTAAATTCTAATCGTATGGGAAAAATTCTGGTCTATATTGCTCATATTGAGGCTATGTATGTAAATGGGAGTCAGTTTGTTATGCGTACAGTGGCGGATAAAAAATTGAGTTGTAAACTTGATTGGTGACTCTCACTCGCGCTTGCCCGAGTCTCTGCTGATAATTTTAATTATAAAAGTGAAGCCAAATTTTAGAGCAAAAGAGTGTGAGAAAATTTAATCTACGTAAGTGGAGAAGGATTTCAATGGAAAATGTGTAGACGTGGTATTAAAATTATAGATAATTTTCACTGGCCACCCACACAATAAATCATTTCAACTTGACAGTTGTTATTTTTATTTTGCTTACGTAACTTTACATGGTTTTTGGCTTTGAGAATTGAAAGGGAAAATTGAAAAAAAATTATTTCTCAATTGTCGATAAACTTAAGATCCTATCGTTAGTGGTATTGATCATTAGTGTCTATAATATTAGTATCGGTCTGTGACTTTACTACTGCAGTTTACCCTTCAAACTTGTTATTAACAACGATTGAGCCTATTTTGTGGTTCAGATTTTACTACTTTTGTGGTGTTTACAATTTCTTGCAATTCCGCCTGATTTTTTGGTATTATGAAGCGTATAGCTGCTTGTACCATTTATTTAGCTAAGAGTTATTGTACTTGTTGGTCTTTTAAAGTTCAGTTATTACAAAACACCCAATATCACCCACTGCACTGCACGAGTCTACCGCCCATGTAATTGTAGCTTGGAATGCTTATGTAAGTGAAGGCAACTACGGGAAATGGCGTATCAAATTAGTATTTTTTGAAAAAAAAGTGTCAGTGTATAAAATCATGTGAGTTGCAAAAAACATTGCATTGGAATCCCAACAACTTTTATTGAAACATTGACAGCAATATACGTCATTCTATGACGTTTGTAAAAGTGTAACGGAGCCAGTACAATACACATACTTTTTTTCGCATCTCTCCAATATCCTAGGGTTATGGAATAACTCAATGTTTAACCAGTTCAGGAAGGATTGGACGTCAAATAATTTCCTCCATAACAATAAATTTTTCACGCGCCTCAACCTTAACATCCGAGTGGGGCTAGATTATATAATATACCATTTCATTGACAAGTTATGAAGTGTATATTGTTTATTGTAACAGTATCTCTATTTCGAGGTGACTATGACTACTCCAGAATTGCGTCAATAAATTCTACTTTCCCAGTCCAAGGTTCTCAGCTGCAGTGTAATTGTAGAGTGAACGAGTTACGAAAGGGAGCTACAAATTCCAATGGTTTTTTCCTAGGCATGTGTATAATTTATAACAGCGAGTAAGACTCTTTGTTTCAAACTAGGAAATATTACCAGTGAGGTTCTAAAAAAATGTATCAGATTTTACTGTATTGTGAATTGACAGACAATAATTTGATATGAGGATTTAACCAAGCCGAATGTTTTTATTTTGATACAAGCCATAAGCGTAGTTTTTGCAGCACTTGCAATGTATTTATTTACTCTGAGGGATATTGTTTACAGTAATTAATGCGTTTGGTACGTACTTATTAGTAAGTAATCATCAGGCCTAGGGATAGACACATGAGATTGATCCGAAGGTTCCTTCTGTGTGTACAGAAGCTTCAAATGACTCACATGGAAAGATTCCATAAAAATACATATTGAAATTGAATGTATTTTACAATGAGGAAAAGGCATGTTGCTACGAAGATGAAACAGCTTGACGTGGGGTCCATAGAATTGAGTTTCTCTACTATTGAAAAATAAACAAATGGGTGTTGGGAAAAGTTTAAGGGTGATGAATGAGTGGGTCATAAAATCTAACTAAAAATTGATCCAGAGAATCTGTTCATGTATTCCAAATGTGTAGTTTGGAGTTACTTCATAAATATATGTACATATACTTATGGGACCTTATAAACCGTGTAATTGGTGAGGTTACAAAACGTTTTTTAGCTCCATCCTTCTCTATACTATCCAAAACCATGCTGTTTTTTTTCCTTGAGACTGAACAGAAACATTTGTAGGTGGATTTCCATATAGCTCATACGTTTTTTCAACTTGGTGGTTTCCCTGGTAAAGTTGTTTTTATTAAACCAGCCACTACTGTATTATTTTACCCAGGAACTTTCTTTAACATCTTTTCGTATCGTATGGAACAACTTGTGAATCTTGTATTCTACTCAGAGCAAATGTGCTCTATATATTCGTCTCTCTTCTTCCTTCCTCTTGACTAAATCCTATCGTCTTGAAGACGATGATAGGACTTGTAAAATGTAAGAAACAAGTCTTCTACATGATCCAGTTTCCTTTTTCAACGCTCCTTTACTAGATTTCCAACCAGAAAACTAGGTCTACTCGGTAGATATGTACACATTTTTCCAACCAATTTGTATATTCAGAGTTTTTATACCGACAGCTTTTGACTATTAAACGCAGTATGTTCTGCTAGGATTTCTGGTGAAAGAGGGATTTTAGGAACCTTTTTTTTCTCTCTTTCCTATCTTTCGCAAAAATATTGGCCCAGCTTCCTTTGGATTATATAAGCGTGAAAAGCTAGAGAAGTTTGATGCTGAAATTGAACGTTGCCATGACATTGCACTGCTGAGGAAAATAGTTGCTTGATTTAAAAAGTGTCATACTCTTCTAAACGTTTACATGTGTCTTCTACAGCTCTCTTGATACTTTGACAAGGATGTTGGAGTAAATGGAGGAAAGAACCTGCGTTGGAAGGAGAAACTAAAATCTGTCGGTTCTTTGGTTATTTTTTTTCACCCGTTTTTTTCTCTATGATTTCTTAGGTGGTAGCCCACCACTAGGTAGGTAGGAAGGTAAGGGCAGGGTGATTTAATACCATATGCTTATAAATTGTAAGGAAAAGGTATATTGGGATCTTATGAAATGTGAGATCCCTTCTCATTCGAGGATTTTCACGGTGACGAGAGACGACGGTTAGAATCTAATCTATAGGTTTTTATTAAAAGAACCATGTCTCTGTGTTTTCTTTTGAAAAAATACCTCGCATGCATTTGTCCTCCTATTCTGAACAGACATTTCCCTTGTAAATAATATATACATATACACCTTTAAAGTCCAAACATACAAGTACAATGCTCCAGTGTAGATGAGGTTTGGGGATACCCTTAAAAGGCATAATCGTAGGAAAGGAACCACACATATCTGTATGGATAGATAGGAATGGCACTAAATAACGTTTCACAATATGAGACTATGAGCGTGTTTAAAGGTAGGTGGAAATATGTGAACCAACTTTTCTATGAAGCTGTCAGTCTTTTATCAATGGACGTAATGGCGAATGTACATGTGTGGTTGTAGGAATCGTTACGTTATATGACTCCATAAAGCTTTCCTGTGTACATGCACTAGGCCTGCAGGATAATACTGCAGCTTCAGTAGCCGTATGAGATTTTTTCACATGGCTCTATCTCTTCAACTCTACAGTATAGGTATGTGTAAGTAACAAGGGGAGAAAAATTTCAGCTGCATTTATGTGACGACTTTGGTTTTTTTTCCACATTAGTACTACTACTTTGCCTCTTGGTACTTAATACTCGAGCACAGAAGCATGTTTCGCATTTGGTCTCATACTCGTCACTGACTCTCTCAGTTAGTCACTCATACATAGCAGCGTTCCATTGAAATAGTTCAATTTTCTGTGTACACTTCCATAGTTTTTCCAATGTTCTTGGTATATGTTGGAAATAATTGTAGTACCATTGCATTGTAGCTGTTGAGGGTGCAATGTAAGAAGAACTAACTATCTGTACTACCATAAGAGAAGACGTTGCCTGCATATAGAAAAGCTTGTGCAAGAACCATCTCTCTTCGCTCAACTCTTCTCCTACTTGTAACGAGTTTCAAACTATAAACTGCAGTTCCCAAAACAAAGTACAACTACATACCACGCTTTTACATACAGTTCAGTTGGGATTTTGCAGTGATGCTGTGTAGTAGCTGGTTCTTGGAGGAAAAATCCATCTCATCGTTCCTTTTTCTCTTCCATTTATTACCACAGTTGGAGTCTCAAAAGTTAAATTGTTTTTCACAACTCTCCCTGTCTCCTCGCGTCTTCCAGTACATACATTGTGTTTTAATTGGAAGAAATATTTTCCATATGGATTAAAGTATACTATCCAGAGTGGTATAAATTGTTGGAGCATGTACAAAAGTATATGATCCTTGTGTATGTGTGTAGAGTGAGAAACAAGAGTTTTGATTCAATCTTCCCATATAGGAGGAATGTGGTGCATTGAATTGCATTCATCTACTACTAATTAATGCAGTGGAAGTTGTGTAAGAGGGATTCAAGGAATTTATACGCTGAGAAAAGACAGACGGCAATTCACTAGCAATTTTATTTCCCTTTGGAAGGAACCAATTAATTGGAAGGGACTGATAAGTGCATGATGAAGTAATTATATACGGTGAGCTCCATTCCTGAAGAAGGAAGGAATGTTTATGCGCTGGATTGTTTGTTGATCATTCCTATACGTGCTAACGCTATGTGTGCATTGTAAACTAATAATGTGTTGTTGACATTATGTATTGCGGATATTGACATTTTAATTTCAGAGAAAAAAAATACGTGGAAGATACGGTGTCATAAGAGGTGTGTGCATAAAAACCTATCGATTATAAGGATTATGATTAGTGCGGAAGTTGGACGATGGAGTGGAACGATATAATTTTCTATAATAATTATTAGAAATGTGAAATCTTGGCAAATTGTAGTAAGGAGTTTTCTTTTTGTTAAAAAAAACATGATGATAATGGATTATCAAATGAAATAAACTATGGAAAGTAGTACTTTGTCTATAACTCTGGTCTGAGAAACAAGTGACGTAAGAGAAATATAAGCTACTGCTGCTCTAAATCATCTCATGCGTTTACATACAACTTTTCGATTGCAACTTCAATCTTACGATTGCAATTGTTGTTGTTGTCGTTGCTACTACCCCTGAACTAATATTAAAAACCAAGGAGTAGATTTATCATGTATGTACTCTTAATGTTGTAGTACCATAGAAAATTTAGCAAATATAATAAACTTCAACCAGAGAAAAAAGGGGAGTGATAAAAAAAGAGCATATTTTTACTATTTGGAATGTACCGCAAATATGGGCTACCCCAAGCGTAAGGATTAAATTTTCTTCAAACATTTTACGTTCAGGTGATAATTTTTATTAAAAGTTATTACACTGCACTGTACTGTCCATTGTTATAGCCATTATCTTTTTGCTTTAATGTGCTCCTACCACCCTTCTGCATTTATATAAGGCTCTAAAGTTTTTTTCTACCAAAGATTAAAGCATGTAAAATTAAATTTGTTATTATTAAATTGCTTATGACATTTTAAGAAATATTCTTCTCGCAGTGGTAAATTATAGCTTATGGTTTATTCAAAAGGGCATAAATCATGAGCTGTAGCTCTTTGCCACAGTTTTGCCTACAGTTGCGGTACTTTTAATTTTCTCTTGTTTTTTATACGCTGTCACTGTAAAGAAGACAGCCAGTCCATGAAAATATTTTGAAGTCTAGCTTTTAGTTGAGGATTTTTCATCCGCCGCTGCTATGAATATGTATATAAAATGAAATTGTCCGCATATTTTTATTTTATTTACGTTTTCTTTCCTCCTTAGAATGGCTCCATTGAACTTTGTGTATTTATTGTATTCGATTTATAGATTTTCCCATCCCTGATATTAAAATGTATCGGATGCTCAATCTAAGAGGAAAGAGATTGATACGAGGGAAATACATGGCTAAAAATAAGTGGATTCCATTAGGATCTTTGCAAATTCAAGCGGAATTGAAATTTATCAGGGACTGTGTAGCTGAGGAGTGGCGATAAAAAAGAGTGGGATGTAATTTACAAGAGTTAAATAGGAAAATAGGTGACTCTTCCGTTTATTTATAGGCATTGAAATTACACCGCTATTCTGTTCCTGTGTATGTAAATAGATACAGATATAACGGTAGGAGGATTATCATCTTGAAAATGTTAGCGTGTGCTGGTATATGGGATTGGATGGATGGGATATGTGAAAGGCTTAAGTGATGTTTCCGAATGCCATGGTAGAGATAAGATTGATACGGGAAATGAACTAGGTGGAGAGATTAATTGAATTATTTGAATCTTGCTGGATTTTTAGGGTGTTGGCGTGAACAGGATGAAATAATGTTGTTGTAGCAAGAGAAATTTATGTTGAGCAGTCTATATAATATTACTAATTAAGTACAGTGCTGAATACATTAGAGGAGGCTAGTGAATTGAGCTACGTACTTGGAAGGTAACTGCGGAACCTTTGAGTGTGTGGAGGAGGGAATTCCTTCGTTCATTACACTTCCACAAGGCAGGAAAAAAAGGTGGTTGGAACTTCCAACTTGGAAGGTTGAGGATATTTGAATGAACTCTAGGAATCAAATATGTAGTGTAACAGGGCGTTTTTGTTATTTGAATTTTTTAAGGTAAGTTGAGAGATAGGACCTGACTGCGTTGTGAAATGAAGGAAATTAAAAGTTGAGAAGAATATAAGATTGCATTTATTTTTTCTGCGTTGTTGGTGAAGCATTTCTGGAGTCTTGTGAAATTACTGCTGTCAGGTATGTCTGTTATGACTGTACGTGTTTATATGTTAAATATAGCCACACGTGAAGATTGCTCGGATGAGTTGAAAGATCTGAGGAGCCTCAGCATTATTATTATTAATGTTGTAGGAAAACTGAGGCGACTAAAGGTTATCAATCTGTATACATTATGAATTAAGCCTAGGCTTTATAGGCTTACGAGATAGAATATGTCTCTATTATTAGTTTAAGGAATGAGAGGTTTAGAGCTATAGTTCTGTATAGGATTTGAAGTCTCCTCACTCTCTCCTTTTCCTCTTCCTCTCTCTCTCTCTGTCGTGTTGAGAGCCTCCGCATGAATTGACAAAGTCGAAAACATCTGACTCGCCAAATTTAACCCAAGAGAAGGGCTATTTTCAGCTTTATGAGTTGGAACCATTGAATGAATGGTTGAAGCTTTCTATATCTGAAGCAAACTGAAGCGGTTCTAACACAGCGAATTTCCTCTCAGTGCACAGCACAAGTAATGTTCTGAAAGGACCTCAACTTCTCCTGATTAGCTTTCAAATTCATACAAGGTTCAATTCTAATTCAGAAATTCAAGTGCCTATGATTCATACGCTAGAATTTTGAGGAAGGAGGTTCATCGCAGTCCATTATCCAAAGAGCAGAATATAATTTGATACAATTTGACCATATAGCTACATATATTTGCACAAGACTCTCTTTCAGGCAAGGAGTTAGTAGTACGTGTAGGAATGTAGGATCTATGGGTTAAAGCATAACCTCCGGAGCTCGTACTTTTTTCTGGGGAGGGCTTAGATTTTTTTCGTAAAGAATTGCTCAGGGAAAACAAGAGAGAGAGAGAGAGGCCTTTTTATACAAATGAATGTGATAAAATGTTCGATGGATTTTAGAGCCGGTGTTGAAAGACAAAATCCATTATGTACGTAGACATAGGTTTTCGTGAGGAAGTAGATTTGGAAAGTAATTTTGTTACGAGTCGGCAAAAATTCTAGTCTCTTTTTCCTCGAGCATCTTGGTACTTTACTCTAATGCTTCTGCTCGCGTGCCTCTTGAGTAGCTTTAATAATATTCCTTTTTTTTCTCCCTTTCATCCTCCGTTTAGTAAAACATTTTATGTACATGTCAGCAACTCCAGCTCAACGTCCATTTCACTCTACACTTTAACTCGAGTATCTCATGAACTGATGATAGGATTTTTAGGGACGATGGAATTTTTCAACGAAATTGTGAATTTTCTTGGAGGCCATTTGTTACTAAGTGAAGTGTTTACCCTTCCATTGTTTTTTCCTCTCATTGGATGATACTACGCTAATGCTGGAAGGATATTTGGGAAATATGGGAGCACAGTTAGTGGGAGACGAGGCTATGTATTGACATTAACTTGATATTAGATTGCCTTTGCTTATATCCATTGCACTACACTACAGCGCATAGCATTAGTGTATAAGGTGGAATGCTAACGAAGAAACGGTTTCGTTGTAGAACATTTGGGAAATTACGGAGCGTGTATTCAGCTGGAACCATGACAGATAATAATGCGAGGCGAGGGTGTGGGAATCTTTATTACTCAGATAGTTTGCGATTATATGTTCCATCCACGTGGCAGAAAGCCTTATTTCCCTGTGGTAGTCAGTATCCTACTACCTATTTATAGTGTATAGCTCAATACCTTTGTGAGTTTTCTAGGAACACTGGAATGACGATCCAGGACTTTGGTTTCGCCATTGGCTTTATACCGACAGTCGGGAGACATGTTACTTTATATGCAATTCTCCCTACTACAACTCTCCCTCTCAGTCTCTCACCTATAATGAAACCTTTTTCAACTTCTCTCCCTCTCACTCTCATTCTCTCTCCTCATCTGTCTCTGTTCTATTCTCCTCCAGTCTACTATCCTTCTGCCTTTTATCTGAGAGAATCCGAATTTCCGGGACTTGCTGTATAAAGTTACGCTTAACGAACTACTACAGTTTGATTCCTTTTTTTCCCTTCTCTTGTTTACTTTTACCATATGTGTGGATGTGTACTTTAGGATGATTCACGGTATTAGTAATTGGCAAGCATTAGTCTGTTGATATAAAGTATTAAGTCTTTTATGAGGATATGGAGTGCGAGGAGGAAAGGAATTTTTTAAATTGCTCCAATTCTCCTCCTCCTCCCTCTCTCTCTCTCTCTCTCTCTGAAAGAGTAACATTTGACAATATAATTTTCGTACTTTACCATAGTTTGGGAGAGATAGCTAATATGAGGATTTGAGAGAGATTATTATGGTTAAGGGAGGAAAGAATTTTTCTAATGTTGTGGGATGTGGTAACCGGTCGTACTAAAATCCTGAGTATGTACATTAGAATGGAAGATGAATGAACTAAAGAACAAGAGTATCTTAATCATGTTTGGACACATGAGAAAAATTACATTCATTTTACTTTCCAGGGAAATTATAAGCGATCCATCATTTCTTTAAGAGATAATCTTTTGAAGAGTTTTCCATAGAGGAATTTTTCCTTACGCACAGCACAAACTTCGTGATCTTGGTGAATTTTCGAGTGGTAGATTTTTCAGGATGTGAACATAAGTTTAGTGTAATGATGGTAATGCCAACAAGGATGCTCTTGTTCACCTGTCCTCTCAGCAATAATATGAGTCACGATTTTTAGTTGTGGTGTATAGACTCTATAGTGAGAGATGGTACTCTTGGTGAATGGTGATGGTGGTGTGTAATTCATTACAATTTCCGTGCAAACTTGATATGTTTCATTACACCTGCAGTTTAATGTTTCACGCTGTCGTTGCTCTCTGTACAAAGTGTCGGGTGTTAAATTAAATGGATATTTGGATGACCAACTGTTTCCGTACTTATAACAGAGATATTCTGCTTTCGTTGAGCCAGGCAGGACCAGGTAAATAAAATGTATGGGTGGAAAAATGGGATTCTTCTCTGATACAATTACATGTCAGCTCTCCGTACTCCACAACCGTGTATGTATATCAAATGAAAGTGAGGAGGGTCAACTTAATGGCTATCATGGTACATGATCACATTCCATGGAAGAAATGTGAGTAAGCAGGGATGGCACTGCTCCCAACTACAAATTGGTTCCTATAGAATATATACATATATCTATATTTTGGCTTGACTTTCTTCCCCTCTACATATAGTTCTGTACAACAAATAAAGACTCATATGAATTCAAACCTTCCTTCTATATTCCCACTTTATATTCAATGGTTATAGTTTTAAATGAGAGAGGAAGCTCGTATTTGTGTGTATAAAATGCTAACCCTTTATTTCGGGTAATTCTGCCACCTACGAAATTATACAGCTTGATGGAATACTTTAGACCAGAACATATGTGAATGCAAGAGAGATAGAGAGAAATAGAGGAGTAGACGGGAAACTAAAATCCGTCTATTGAAGATAACTCTGTGTACATTGCACTTGTGCCGTCTATAAACATAAGACTGGGTGCATATCAGTTAGAATTGAATTTCGGACGACGTTGTAAGGTGTCTAGAGGTGCGGAGAGAGAGACTCAGGGAAAAGCGCATGTAGAAGTGTAGATATTTGCCGTAGTTAGCCATGCACTTTTGTAGTTTGTGAAATGCATGGTATTTTATGGAGGGGCTGTACATAATCGGTATGCATGGATCTATATGTAGGACTTGAAGTGACAGAATATAATCTAAGTTTTTCTCCTGGCTAGATTGCATGTGTTCTCTCCTCTTGGCTAAAGTCTGTCAGCCTTATATATTCTATCAAAGTTCCCCCTCTTTTGCACTGATAGTTCTATGTATGCGTGGATAGTATATGGGTAAAGTTACACACAATCCATATTTTCTCTTCTCTTGTTGTGGTATCCACTACTACTACTGCCTACAACTATATGGAAGTTAGGGACAGGAGTTGTAGGAAACGGAGGAAAAAGGAGCAAGTTATACTGTCAAGTCAACGGAGGCGAGTTTTGAGTGGGTTGTGTGTACGTGTGTGTGTGCTTTGCTTCAACCTACCCGATATTTGCCATGCTTGGTAGCAGGCTCATTCCTTTTGTAACTTGCCTATGCGCCCTATCCCCCCGAAAACAGGCGAAATTTTCATCATGAGAGTCAGTCATCTTGAGGTACTCGCTTTCTCCGGGAGTCTTCTCATTCTTCCCCCCTTTCGGCTCCGTGTGTTGTGAATAGGCGGTAGTAGTGGAAATATCATTTGCCAGCAAGGGCTTTTTCAGTCTTGCCTGGAGATTGTATTTCGCTTGGTTTCATTTTAAAAACTAACCAACTCGCAAAAAAATGTATACTCGATTCTTTTCAATTTGAAATCTCCTCACGGAAATGGAATATTGATTTAGTTTATACCTTTTTCTACATATACGTATTTTGAGTGGATAATCCCAAATTTTTTCCAGTTCTTCAATAAAATCAGGGTAGGAATTTCCTGTTGAGAAAAAATATTAGGGAGTGAGAAAAAAAATATTTCGAGGATATCGTACTAGAATTGGAGGGTGTCCCTTGTTGGCTAAAAATAGTTTGATCCCACATTCCGTTAAAGAAGATGAGATATAGGAGGTAGATGATTGGGCTCCCCACCGGTAGTGAATAGATGGACGAAACCACACCGTTTGACAAAAAAGCTAGTTTTCTTGTCACTCCAACTGCTCTCATCAGTTGGTTGGCTTTTATTTGAGAATTGTAAACATATGAGGCACATGTGTTCGTGAGAAGTGTTTTCAACGCACGTACAGCTAGAAACCCATAAGTTACTCAGGACAAGACAAAATATATATCCTCTCCTGGTAACATAGCATCCTATGCAGAGCTGTTATTTACTCTGGTTGAATTACTCTTTTCGTCGCATGGGTGAAAAATTCTTTAACGTCCGTGAACTTTCCTCTGTATTAATGTTTGGAAACAACGTACATTTCTATATAGAACTTCTATCTACAAGTTTAAAAAAATCTGTGTATACGTAAATTGCGTGTGTGTGTGTAAAAAGTGTGTACAAGTTAAAAAATCTCTTTCCTATATTTGAAAACATTGGTAAATCTAAAAAAGTGTTCCACGCGAGTTAGAAAGAACATCAAGTAAAAAAAATAGATCACTGTAATAAATGTACGTTTGCTCTTTCTAGCCGGATGCAGTTGAGAAATTGCATTGCATTGCACATATGTAAAGTGTGTGGATTTGAGAAGTGTGCTCTACAGTCTTGAGTGTCTAGTCTAGTGTGTCTTCCCTTGAAAGAGTCAAACCTTTCTATTCCATCTTGTTAAATCTCCCTTCTCTTTCCATCTTTAGGGATTTTAGTGTAAGGAAAGTGATAAACTGTATTTTGTGAGCAACTCATCTTGAAAAGGTGGTCTCTTGGAAGGGGATGAGCTAGGAAATGGATCTTGTCTTGTCGTCTGTCTGTCTCAAGGAGAAAATTAAGCGGTAGGGTGTCGGTTGATGGGGAATATAATATTATACTATCGTGGCTCTCCTAAATATCTACTCATTTGCTTCGGTGTTGTAGCTCTGTAAAGTACCCATACTTATGAACAAGATCATCGTGTGTGGCTTGGACTTGATATATTTTGTGGCTTAGAGACCCTTTACCTATAGAATATTTGAGCGATGGTTGGTCGTGGAGTTGTAAACCGCGAGTGAGTGAGAGACTGAAAATCAATTAGGCAGTTGGCTTTGTGGAGTCTCACTATTATGAATCTTATATGCATTGACCTGGGAGTGCGTGTATGAGTGCGGTGTATGTTTAATCTGTGTATCTCTTAAAAAATATAGAATTCTCTATAGCAACTGACTGAACAACTCGCCGTTGATTTACGGGATCGTATTTTTCCTTCACAGACCGCTCCAAGTCTGTATCAAAGTCTGTATCAAGTGCACAGCTGGGACTTTCTCTGTGGAAGTGTTGGGGATTAATTTTTACAATAGCAATTTTGATATAGAGAGAAGGAGACTTGTGTATGCATACAAGGGAGTCATGTATATTATATGAACCCTATTTCATCTTTTCCTCTGCTTTGAAATTACAACGACAACTAGGGTTGAGGTTGAGGTCAGAGACAGACATAATAACAAACCCATAGAATCGATATGATAATAACTGTTGCCAGTCTCTCTCTCCCCCTTTAGCTCTGGCCATGGCATTGGTAGTGTGATGTAGTAGAAACTGTGACTGTAAACAGGCTGGAAATGTTATGAGCCTGCACTCAAGAATAATGCACATCATAATCCTTAATGGATATATGGGTTTTTCTAATGAGTTTCCTCCTCAGCTCAAGAGTGCGGCGTTGGCTCATGTAAACAAATGAGATTAACCTGGTGTTCTGCCTCCAGTTAAAAAGTATATCTTGAAATCTACATGTTTGTACGTGGTCACATTTACAGTGTTCATAAGTGTAGTATGTAATTTTACCTACAACCGAGAAATGGTTATTTAATCTTGCTCGTGTAGTGACTCAATTAAACTCTCTCTCTCTATCTCTGTCTGTCTCTCTCATATCTTACGTAAATAATTGCATCAATGAATCGTCGATTGCAATTAGGAATTCCAAACAAGGAATCCCAACCGGAAATTCAAAAGAAAAGGTTCCACATGAAATTAATTATATCTCTCTTTGTAATGATGATCAGTCGTGCGTCCGTCAAGTGAAGCTTCATTTATTTTCTTTTGCGTATTTTATCTTTTGTTGGCGTGATTATGTCTTTATTAATTTTATGTGTACTTTGTACGTTTGTACTCATGGCCAGAGCCATAGAATGGAGGTATAATATAGTATATAGTATAGCCCATATGGGTTATATTTTGCTTGCTAATTGAAAAGTTTTTGAAAAATAATTTCATATAGTATTTCACGTTTACTTGCTACAAAGGCTCAATATTTTCCAACTCTGAGAATGAATAGTTGCAAAAAGGAAATCAAAGGGCTTTTATTTCCTTCCAGGGAACTTTGGTAGGTATTTCAACCGAGGCTAGTGACGTCAGGTGAATATTAAATAGAAGCTTGGGTGGATGAATAGTAAATTTGATTTACTTTTGTGAGCGTACTCACCTCATGCAATGGAGTATTCTAGTGGGATATTAAAATTGGAGAGTGTAGAGGATAATTGGGTGGTTGAATGCAATTGTAAATTGGAGGAAATATTGGAAATGACAGAGGCCTTATGTAAAGAGGTGTGGACCTTGCGGAGAATATCGAATCTCTAGAGGCTGAGGCTTTCTCCTTCTGTAGATATATTAAGAGTACAAAAGGATATTCGAGCACACGGGTTTTACATCAAAAGCAAAATTGAATTTCTTTTATTGCTTCGGCTTCCCTCGTCTTAAGTATACAACAGGATTTGGGGAAGAAGTCGTAAAAGGTCTGCGTGTATAGTTCGCACTTATTACTACTACAGAAACCAGATATTATGTACGTAGTGTGTGTGTGCCTCGTAAACTGTAAATCCTTGAGTTACTAACATCACATATGACACAATGTATTTTGCTCCAAATAGAATATACAGGAGAGGTTTATGGATGAGAACTTTTATGTAACCTCCCCATCTAACCCATTACTCCGAACCAAGTAATATTTATTCTGTGGACATTGACCATTTACGAAGACATTGGGAATCTTCGTCAAACAATGCAAAAAAAACTAATGGAAAGGATTTCCAACAACTTGGACGATTGAAAATCCTACTAAGAAAAGAGATTAGGGTTAGGAAATCCAACCCTAAAAATAAGAGTTGGTGGGACAGAGCTGAATCTTTATGGCCTCACTTATGTTCGAGAAATGTTGGACACTTTTAGATTAGGAGGTACAAGGAAAGGCTCTATCCTCAACTCACACACATTGCTCAGCTTTTATCTATATCTCAAAGGAAGGTCTCTCAAGTCCAAGAATTCTGCGGACGTGTGCGATCGTAAATGGGGAAATTCGATGGGATACAAAGCATTTGTATTCGTGAGAGACACATTAAAATTTCATACCCCACATTTTAAAGTTAATGTGAGAGGTTTCGGTTGAAGTTAATTATTCATTTGATACGTGCCCAGACCCTTTAGCTATCAAGGTTAATAATTAAAAACGGATATAAGAATTCTCCACGAGCCCTCCAATTCTAAGAAAAACGTACCTGTTTTTCCAAACTCTACTCAGAAATTACATAGCTTCCACTTTCCAACATAACTTTCCACCTTGCAAAGTTATGCATATTTAAAACCCACCTATTTACGATAAATACCTGTCAGATGACTTCATAAGGAATAACATAGCAGGCTTAGTTCACAAACCTTATATAGTTTAAGTATGTCCAGACATTTTCCTTATGGGATAATCAATTACGCACCCTCACTATGTTGACAACAGTCCATGGTGTGGTTTAATGCTAATTTATTTAGAACCTATATATGTCTTACAAGTTTGGAAACTTCTTTTGAAAAAACCCATGACAAGTTTCTATGTTTTGATACGATAATTTCACACTCACTTTTTCATGCAAACTATACCAGCAACCTGAGAAAGTAGCAAGCAAGAAAGTAATATTATTGGGTGTGTTAATCATAATGGTAATAAAATTTGACAGAGCCAGTTTTTTTCTTCCAAGTATTTACTATAGCAGCCCAAGTCCCTTATATAAGTACATACATTCCTGCTCTGTTTCCTACAGGCTGTGGCTGAAGATACGTAAAAGGAAATTGCACATTCTAAAATGCTAAATAAATAATTAAGTTGAAGACATTTGAAGGAGCTACGCACTTTATACTAAAACACCTCATTTGAAATTCTTGCTCTCTGTTTTTATTTTGACTGTATACGTAACGTGAAGTACTTAGTTATTTCCTGAATGCTATCCACAAGAGACAATTTTAGCTTGTATTTGTATACCAAAGGGAGAGGATTATTAGGGAGTAGCATATTAAATATAAGGAAGGAGGAAAGGAAATCTTGAAACATAAATAGATCGGATGTCTTCCTCATCTCTCATGCGTGAGGCTGACTCAGAGTGAGTGGCAAATACATAGAGCAATTCCTCCGGATGATGGGTGAAAATCATACGTTAATATTTATGGAGGGAGCTCTATAGTATAGTTGTTATGTGTAGATACATTACATTACGTTAGGATCATCATAACGTGTGGTGGTGTATGCTTTTGGAATAATCAAGAGACGTAAACATACAGTACAAAAATAAACTTCCCCACAACAGTAAGTACACAGGAAGAAGCCTAAACATAGGAGCTACTTTACATTCGCTGGGCTTCGTAATAAACTGCAGAGGCATTATTACCGGTGCATGACCAAAGTGCAAAATTTTCCTATGTACAATCATTCTTGCGGTTGTCCTCATACTCCCGCTTCAAGTACTTAAATATATAAATGAATGAATGAGGATTTCAAAAGAGAGTTGGAAGTTTCAAAGAAAGTTTTAAAAACTCTTGAGTTTCATTTTATGAATTGGATTTTTTAAAGAAGTCCTCCCATTAGTCCCCTTTGTATTTAGAACGTTTAAGTATTTACTTGAGCTTTAGCATTAATCTGAGCCGAGTTGAATTAAGAATGGAAATAATGGCAGAAAGTTTATATTTTTTGTAATTATTGTTATTATTATTTCGCCTATGACATTTCTCTCTAATTTTTGTACTCTTGTGGCATTGTAGTATGTACATTGTAGTAAAAAAATTGAATTTGAAATTTAATGGTTTTAATATTTTGTTGATTACAGCACGTACTCGAGTTCGGAGATGACACGAATGTCCTCCTCGTCTTCATCCTCCTCGGCATCCTCTTCACCCGTGCTATTCACATCATCCCAGTCATCCTCATCACAATTCCACGACTCAACTGAGGTGAGTAAAAAGTTAATTGTTGAGGAGTAAAGAAATTTATGAAGGAGCTTTCTCTCTATTAATGTCCTACAACGACAGTGCAGTGGAAGCAGTTAAAAAATTATGATTATTTTCATACTCTTCCGTTATTTAGACGCAGTGAAACTTTATTAAACTGAACTAGTTTTTTTAACGGTACTTATATATATACGTCAAATAATATTGTAGTTTAGTAGTTTTTCAACTAATATTTGACTTTGAGTTAGAGGAAGTTCCCTATAAGTTTCTTTTTTGGTTAGCCATAACTCCTCGTGTCTCCTTTCCCTTTAAGTGTGTGTGTACGTAGAAAATATTTTTTACACAAATAAAGAAATTGAGACGAAAATTTAGAGCAAAATGAAGGGAAGAAGGGAGGACAGGAAGTTTTTTTAGGAAAAAAGGAAGAGAGAGCATTTTTATGCTCATTTTTACTGCTAGTGGAAAAGATATTTTCATCATAACCTTCTATCGTTGTCATAAATAAGTGAACCATTTTTTTCACATTTGTTTGCCGAAAAAAATGGGGAAAAATTGAGGCAACTGCACAAGCAATAATTTATGTTCCTCTGTAATAAAAGATACTTAGTGGCGTGTATATTTGTACAATAAAGCTGTGTGTGTGTGCTTTTGACTGAATAATGTTTTTCATGACGCGACACTCACACTTGAGTTCCTGTTGAAACTATTGCTTAACAAAATATCTAGAGATAAATAGTATTGGCTCTATATATTTTCATTGTAATAAGAGCGAATTACGAAAAATTATTATAGCCAAACTATATTGTATATACGTAGACACTTAAAAAATAACGTGCTCAATGTTCATTAAACGTTCTGCTTCCTCCGTGACAAATGACTTGCAGTAATGTGTGCAACTTTTGTGCATTGTTCATAAGATTTTTTTTCATCATATGGAAATCGGAATTTGACTCAATCTATTTTTAACTTCACGGTTTACTGACAAAGAAGTAGTTTCGAGAGAGAGAGACACTTGAAATAGTAAATGTTTTTTGGCATTCTTATTATTGGCTCACTCTGTCTAGATCCTGTGAGACCTATGACGGTGTATACTTCCTTTTCATTGTCATTAAATAAGTGCTGAACTATAAAATAAGATTTGAAAATAGAAACGTTAACAAGGGGTAGAGTAGAAAAATTGCGGAGGGAAGAATACATTAAATTCTTTGGGAATGACTAATTATTCCTTCCGTCCGTTTAAAATTAAAAGTAGTAAAAATATCGTAATAGGTCGCATTTAAAAATACATGGAGTTTTTGTTGTTGTTGTACTACATCTCTAGTAGTGCCTGATGCTTTGTAACTAATTGCGTGAGACTAGAGTAGAGTAAATAATATGGAGTTTGGGATGCGGTCGTAGACAAAATAATAATAAAATTATTGTAACTATGGGCGTTAAGGGAGGGAGTTGTGAGGAATGATTAAAAACAGAGTGGGTAAAGGAGCTATGTAAAGTAGTATGAGTTTGTACTCTTGAATTATTGTATGGGTGGGAAATTACATACTGTTGACTCATAAGATTTACCAATGTGTAGAGCATTGTAACGATGCTATGGAAATATATAGTGTGTTGCACTACTGCAGCTCTTGATTTGGTTCAATGCTTAAATTTGCATGACGTAAATAATTGAAATGGAGAATTTTACAGGCCTATTTACTTGAGGATGAGAGATTAATTTCATGGATTGTCGCACTATATATATTTTTACTTTGTCTATTAACTACGGTTTGCTTCCTTTGTAGAATTTTTTATTACTATGATTGTACCAAGAGGTACAATAACTACTGTCTTGTACCGTAATAAAAGTTCCTCCTGCTTTATAAATATTTAAGAATAGGAACTTGATTTATGAGAATTTTGCATTATACATGTAGAGGAATTGGAAGAGGGGAAGGTGGATGTAAATTTGAGCATTTCTATTTTTAAGGCTATTGAAGATTTTTTGGCTGGGTGGATGTAATATCTATTCTTTTATACACTTCGTAGTTGGTGGTACATGGATTAAATTGAGTGAGGTGGTATTGTTACTGTAGGTCGTTGTCACTTTTTACTTCTTGGTGTTTGGCACCAACTTTAACAACAGCCTACACTGGAAATATCCTACGAATTTGGTTTAGTCATTAGAGGATGGAGTCAAGCCATATTAAAAGTAAGATGAACCGTTAAGGCGTTTTGGTAACTGATGCAACCAATCTTGACATATTTGGGATCATTTGTCTGCACAAACACAAAAGCCTCACTTTTCTATATATCTCACTAATTAACATAATTGAAGTTCAAGACAATGACTTGGGTTAGAGCGCTTAACTCCTTTTTGATGATTTACTTTGAAAGCTATGGCAAGCGTTGAACATTATTGACAGGTACTCGTCTCTCTTGATTTTGTATAAAAAATCCGCTTTCATTATTTTTTTAGTAGTCAGAGTGCATAGTAAGTAGGGGATGCATAAATATAGGATTGGTTGATGAGTATGAATTATTATTGGAGGTATCAGTCAATGCTCCTCAGACTTTTTCACCTCTCGAGTAATAAGGATTTCAAAGTTTTCCCTTAATCGATTATTTACTGTGTGATGGTGTGGTGATAGGTGAATTTGCATTGTATTTACAAGGACTTAAAGCTATAGTCAGAATAGCGTCTACTCTCTTCTCATAAGTTTCTTCTTGATTACACTGACATTTCTGTTTGGACTGTCTCTCACATTATTTGAAGTATTTAAGTTTCTTGATCTGAGATTATTATTGATGGAGCAAATTTGGATATTGTGAAGTCAATAATATATTAGTAATGACAATAATCAACGTCAATCAATATAAGAATGGTAGAGATTTTTTATATTTTATTAGGTGCTCTCATCTCACTCTCTACTCACTTGAGTAATAATGCTATGGTAAAGTTGTGGAATGCTTGATTTTTATGTACAGACATACAGAACATACGCAGAAATTATATAGTATTAGTCGAATAAAAAAATCGGACATATGTAAAGTTAGTTAATGTCATGGCATGTTTGTAGTAGCAACGATGTACACTTATTCGCAGGGGTTAATATAATATGTAACTGGAAACAGCTGGCTTTCGCTCTTACTCTTTCTTACCTTGTACTATATTACAATTAAAGTTGAAATTTGTTACGCATTTTAAGTTACTATGAGATAGAGATGAAGAAGATAAAAAAGTTGAGATTTTTATTATATTTCTCTCTCTCTCTCTCTCAGAAATCTTGAACAGGATTCCACAATATTATGTGCATTATTAAAATGTAAATATATTATCATTAAATAATTCTACAAGGGATTTGCATGTGATGATTTTTTTCCTTCTTCTTTTTATTATTTAAGTGTCTTTGCAAACCATTGTTTCCCCTGCCCCTTCGCACGTGATCAATTAATGGAGATTGTTGCTCTCTCAGCGAGTCCTGCTGCTCTCTTGCTGATCTTTGAGTTTCATTCCAATGAACTTTGATTTTTTTGTCAGATCCTCAAGGGAAATTATTTACATTTTATTTCATAAGTATTGCAGGAGCGTGTGTACACAGTAGCAAAAATTCATTAGAAATAGAATGTAGCTTGTGAGAGGGGCGGCTGGTTTACCAATGCCATGTACTTATTCATGTTGAGTGTTATTGTAAAGGGTGAAAGGTTGGTTTTAATAGCTGGATTTTTTTTGACTCACTTGTGGTCTCATCTTTGCTAACGAGCAATTTTAGAACGTGGATTAGGAAAGATTTCTACTTTTGAAATAATGATTTTTATAAGTAGTGTCTTTCATCCAAGTCTTTTGTATGTGCGAGAGTCAATTGACCCGGACTCTCCTGTTAATATTCTTACTATCCTTACATTAATGATTGGGCTTTGGCAGGTATGATGGATCTATGTAGGTTGTTTTAGTGCTCTTGTTGTTGTTTTTGAGAAAGCCAGTATTATACTATAAGACGAGGATGATGATGATGAAGATTAATAATAATAATCTAAACCGGATCATCTACATAGAAAAGATACACACGAGGAGTGAAATTTCCCAAGGCGCCAGTAAATGGAAAATGTCATGAGCGTGTGTCTCTCTAAAGGCCACACTAGACAATACATATTCCTAATCAAGTTCACATTTCAAGCTAAAAATTAACTTCATACGCCTGTCTAACATCATAAAAACTTCTTTTTTTAAATAAAGGGCTCATTATTTCCATTCATACTTTGATTTTGTTTTATAAATTTGCCATTGTATTTGCTATTGTAATATCACCTAGAAATTTTCGTCTCATTCATTCAAAGTTTTTAAGTATGGAATAAATCCCATACATTTGTATGCACAAGGTTTTTAACGTTTCAAAATATCTCTAATTGCGAGATAAGAGAGAGAGACAGAGACAGAAAAAATTGGCAAAATCGTGCCTTAACCAGTAACAAGAAGTAATTTGAGACTATTACTACTTACTACTAAAGACAATACCACAAAAGAGTTTCGTGTGTTAAAAAACATTGGAGCAATTTTAATGGTAATGAGTTTGCTAACCATTTTTTAAAGGTGTTTTTTTTCACTTGGTCTTTTTTAACATTAGTGTATCAAATATCCTATGTAAACTTGAAATCGTGCGGAGGAAAAGTATTGAGAAATTCATAGGGACTAGTATGTAAATACTAGTTGCAATTTGACTTGCACAGTCGACAGAGATTGCTACTACAATGTATGTGTGAGTATGTGTGGACGTAGTTAGAATAATTATTATTATGGGACCTTTACATTGTGAATGGTTGAAGGTAGGTCTATAAAATGATACAATACTGGTTAGAAATGTGCTCTCTAGTCAAATAGATGTGCTTTGCATATGACAGTGACTGATTAGTAATTCTCTGCAAGGATTTGTAAAAAGTAATGAGAATATTCGTATTTCTAGTTTTTTTCTCTTCTCTGTCCTCTAACCCTGTCTCTTTCCTCACCTTTCTACAGAAAGTATTAAACTTGACTAATACCCACTCTTCACTTTTGACATGGATGCACATACTATACTTACGTATAGTGATTAGAGTAAACATGTTATATAGACTTTTGTAACACAAGCACGTGATGAAGAAAGCTTCTTACATTTATTTCTATTATCATCTCCTATAGTGAGGTAGGCATGGGTAATTTACAAGCTGATGCATATTTAGTAGTGAGTATGAAAAAAATGTGTTTTTTATCTCTACTATTTTTTATATTTTTATAACTGCTGGCTGGTGTCCATCCGTTGCAATCAATAGCCATGTAATGGAAGTATAGATTGACTGACCTGCTGCGTTATATATGAGCTTTGAAGTGGTCTTGGATTGTGTGCAAGTCAGAGTTGATTTTTTTCTGACAGTGACTATAAGTGAGTAAGTATATATGGTATGGTGGTAGAGTAGTGTCTGGCTCTGTACTTTACTTGGGAATTGAAGGTAGAAGTGTTGGGGAATAAGAAGTGAAACAATGGTAAAGGGCTTGGAAGAATATTCCTTTTAAGTAGCTTTACTACAAGAGTATGAGAGAAATAGATATACAGTATATGACAATAAATAGTATGTAGTGTGTATATGGTATGTACAGGCAAAAAGATAAAGAATAGAACGTATAGTGTAGGGTGACGGAGTAGTAGTGTAAGTGTGTATACATAAGTAAATGAAGAAAAAGGAAGGGGGAAATTGGCACACGAAAGCTAAAGCAAGTTAGTTGGTTTGATGTCAGTCAGAGAGTCAGTGAGTTGTTTCTGTTGCCGATGTGTGTTTGCATCAAGTCAAAAGAGCAAATAAGGAGCAGTGGCTTTTATATTCCAAGTCCCTTCTGCCTTTTTTACATATAGATACAATTGCGGTATCAGTTATAATACAGGGAGATATTTAGTGTTTTTAGTGTGGGCTTTGGAATCAATTGACATGTAATGAGAACAGTAGTAAAGTTGTCTGTTGTTGCGCACGTCTTTCATCAGCTAATTCTTTAGTTGTTGTTCTGATTTAATCATACAAGCCAAGCTCATCAGTTTTGATTCTTCTCTCTCTCTTGTGGTGCTTTGCTATTGAGTCTGGCTTCAGTGGAGTTGTTCCCTGTGATGTGTAAATTCCCAGGATGTGTTTCTGGTCCGGATTGATTATTTCTCTACCTAAAATAATTATTTGTGTTCCAATTATTCTCGCTTTATCACAATCACACTTGTTTTATTAATTAAATGGATTTTGTGATCGAAATATAGTGTGGCTCTCTAAAAGGAATCTCTTTTGTTAAAATATAGTATGTTAGTTTTGTGAAATTTTATGACGTAGAAAAATATTGGATTTTGACAAATTCATTAGAATTTTTTTTTATGACGGAGTTTATTCCCTTTTTATGCTCCTTGTGAGAAAATAATATTCGAAGAATTTATCCAAATTATACAAAGACATTATTGAGTGCATTGGGCAAAATGGTTCTGGTGAGCCCTGCCTACCGAAATCATATTAATGATTCGAACTGGTACCGCTTCTATTGCTATCCCGTGGCTGTTCCTTTGCATCCAGCACGTGGAGGACATTTACCCTTTATCCTGGTATTGATCTATGAACATTTTCCATTTATATTATTTTAGCTTATTATCGTTGTTTCATATATATAAAGTAATGGAGTAAATTGGGAGACGTTATGTCAACTTCAGTTTAAGAAAATAACTTTGTACAGGGAGACCTTTTATTCTCAATGTTTTCCTTCTGCAATGTAATCTTTGAACTATTGTTTTGTGGAGCTTTTGTGAATGTTATTTCTATATTGTAAGGGATATATACTACAACTGTAATACAAGGAATGTGTTGATAAAACAAAAGTCCTTCATGTCGGTAATCATACAAATGGCTTTTGATCTTGAGAGGGAGATTAATACATACTTGACAAAATGGAAATTGTAAATAGCAGGGAAGTTTATCCAATGCTTTGTGGATTAACCATCCTTATCCAAATCCAAAGACAATTGTATAAACAAAAGTCTCGTTAGCACTGTGTAAGCAAGCTCGGTATTTTTAAAACATTTGTTACATAAAATGAGATCTATGAACTCTCGGAAAGAATTTTGGAAGCATGTATACAGGTTTGCCTGATAAGTTTTTGTTATTTTTCCTGGTCCATAATCTCTCCTTAGCTGAAATAGACCATTAAATTTAGTTCAATGCTTTTGTTGTATGTATGGTACAAAAAGCTTGAAATTTTTACTCTCGTTAGTAGACATGACATTGTAAAATAAAAAATTCTTTTAAAAAAAATGTTACTCTTGAAATGATAAATTACAGCTCTACTTCCTTTTGGAATTGTGTGCTACTAAATTGATGAAAAAGTTTTTGAAAAACAACTCGATTTTTTTACCCTGAGTGAGACTCAAAGGTTGTCACACATTCCTAGTAAAATCACGTCCTCACAAAAAGAAATATCCATCTTATTAGTGCCCTATGGTGCTTGGTTGAAGGTGTTGAGAAAAAAATCTTGTTGTCTCTGAGCCAGAAATGCCTCTATGAGGTTTATTGCCAAACTTTCTAATGACTGTATCAATACTAACTATAAAAATGAGAGGAAAAAGAAGCTTTTTTATCACAACTCCATTTTTGTACACAAACGTCTAAAAGCTATAATTTCTTATTAATTTCCTGCTGAGTGTGACTTTTATCATGTCATTTCTCAAACCACCATAAGTCTGTAAAAAAAATCTGTATAGGGTCATTCCATTTAATTTTTTTTCTCTCTCTCATTCGCCTAAAGGCAATGAAGTATAAAAAAGGAAAACACGAGATTATTAAAATCACACATAAATTTCAATGGATTTGTATTTCTGTCCTATATAAAAACCCATGTGTATATTTTTTTTCATTCTGTACCTGTTCACAAGAATAAGTGAGTCTATGTAAAGGAAATGTCTCGAAACGTTTTTTCTGGTTACGTTTCTAATCACAACGTGCTTATATATCGACAATTTGTATTTATTTGTAAAGGGTTGGGTTGGTTCAGTTGATGATTGGCAACTCCATGTAGCCTTAAGTCCCAATCTCACACTATGGCCATTAATGATATGGGACTGATTTGATAAAAGACAGACTTTTTTCCTCAGGATACTCTTAATATTAGAACATTTTTCTTCCTAATCCCAATAGATAAACTTCCATTGATGTTACACATATATCCACTGACAATAAGTGAGATAGACTTAATCCTCATATTTAAATCCCATGGTTTCTTCAACACCCTTTTTTAATGTGTTTCCCTATAGACTTTTCTGTATGTGTAACTGAGGAAATGCAGACTCGTGTATATGTACACGCTTTTTTAAAGCTTAAGTCTTGAGGCTTTTCTCCACGTTTTGGCGAATTAGTTGTGAGCTACATTTGTGTAAAAACATTTCCTTCCTCCTTTCGTTCGGAAGAGTAGATCATAAAACATGGGATTTTCTCCGAATAGGGTGTGTGATTATGTAAAGAAGTAGCATATGTAAAGGGAGCAGAGTCCTTACTACAATGTGCATGTGTTTGTCAAGGCGGAAGTTTTTATGTGGTCCATTAAAATCTATGTGTGCCTTTATATATACTGAGTGAAAATTCTCCTCGCTTTTTACAGTCATTCTGTCCAGAGAGTGAAACTTTGGCTAAAATGTGTAAAAATATATGTGTTAGTTGCATATGTATAAAAA
>JAQFXU010000485.1:0-51901 GCA_034693705.1 Spatulosminthurus flaviceps | reverse complement strand
AGGCAAACCAAACTGTTGGGGTGGACCTATTTTTTACACTGTGATGATACCTTCGGATTTTCATGTATAAAATATCAAATTGAAAAGCTCTTGGCGAGAGCTTTTCAACGGTGCCTGCCGTATTTCTGTACATGCAGTGGTTTGGAAGTGCAGTGGACACACTTCAGTTTTGGTCAAAAACGAACTGAACCCAAGGGGGTAAAAAAACCTATTGTGCATCAGAAAAATTAACGTCGTCCCCATCAAATATTTCGCTTGCTGCATAATGGTAATTCTTTCATTTATAAATTCCACCTCACGGAATTACATAATTTGAAGCTTTAAGATTCATGTCCAAGCGTTTCAAGTTTCAATGCTACCAACTATAAGTTTGTTTGCTTCAAACATATGCTACATGGTTTAGAAAAAATTTACGATGTCTTTAATGGACGAACAACCTTAAGAATCTCAGTTTTTGCAAATTTTATTTTTACGAGAAGCTTCATTTTCAACAATAAATGACATTACGTGAACTACTCGAATTCATTCTTGCTTACTAAATTTACCCACTTAATATAGTAATAATGTATCATTAATTGACCATTTTATGTATATTCCAGTGATTATGCTTCAAGTTAATACCTAAGGAATGCAATATTTGACTTACATGCCATACAACTGAATAATAATTTAGAATGTTGGTTATATCATACTGTTCTGCAGCTCATGCATTCTGTTTAGAAACACTGAGTCTTCGAAGATTACTTATCCGTGTGGAGTACAATCGTTGATTGGACACAATAGCAATTTAGATAATGCCTGACATTTAGAGATGTATGCAAAATTTAACAAAATTAATTATTACAGTCGCACTACCCGTGAGGTAAAATAAATTGGATTTGTAATGACCATGATGAAATAGAATAATGATGAAACGGATGCAATGAGCGCGGTGTATTCGGATACCACTTTAAATAGTTAAACCTAAAGTTTTATTGTCTTTTGGATGGGATGGGAGGATTTTGCTTCACTTGTAGAATGATGGATCTCATGCGGGAAATGTCCTTGCTATGTTTGCTCCCTTTGGGGTTGAAGTCACATAATTTGGCGATTCTTTCCCACTCTGTCCCGGGTTCTATAGGGTCAGTATCGGCCACCAGCTCCTTCTCAGCGCTCCTATTTAAGTATAACAAACCAAATGAAGAGTTAAACAGAAGCAAGCTACAGCATCTCGTGAATCAAACAACTACGACCACCACGACCACAATTCACAATTAGATTTCTGACCGCTACAAAACACATTCAGTGTCAGGATGTATCACTGACACATTTTATAGCTATCAAATGGTAGAAATAAACGAAGACCACCCCGTGTCCAGTACTACCTTCCACATGTATGTGAAATTAAAAAAAATATCAAGCACAACACAAAGACAACAAGACTGGCCAAAAATCTGAAATACAAATACGAGGTGAAAGGTGACTTTGACATTTGAATTTCAACTGAATCACTATGTGATTATCTAAATTACTCAAAATAACGTCAGACAAACTTAGAAGGTTATCCTTACTTTGAAGCTTCCCTAGGATTTGGCAAAGCATGAAAGACAATAATAAAATATATACAATAAAACCTCATATAATGTACTTTTATACATATTGCCCAGCGCTTCCCTGAGTAATAATAAAACAAACATAAATACGAAGTACAACAATCGATGATTTCCAATTATTATTGGTATTGGTAATATCAATTGGTAACGGAAAATGTTACTTTCTGATCTATTCATCTAACTTCACTACAATATCAGAGAAGATTGAACGAGTGAAATGTTCCACCTCATAGAAATCCCCACATGAAATTAGTCATTATAACAGCACTTGAATTAAAATGAGTCAAAATTGTGTTAGTTAAGATAATGAAACACGCCTTCAAATACCTATTAGCATTTCGATTTTTCGCCACTTGTTCTTCATGGGTTTTGTACCAATCTTCCAATTCCTGTTTTGCTGCCTCCCGTAATTCAGCTTTCTTATTTTCTTCTTCATCGTCTGCAAAAATATCATGCATACAAGTTCTGCCTATTATTACGTTTACAGGAAAATTACAAATTACTGCATATACACATAGGTTAATATACACACCTTTCTGTTCTAATCGTTTCTTTTGTTCTTCACGCCAGCGTTTAATTTTTTCGGGCTCTTCTCTTGTAATCTGAGGTTGCGGTACTGGAGTAGGAGTCGGTGATCCGCCTCCATCTGTAACTGGATATTCAAGTGAAGCATGTTACCATAAAAAATTCAATAGCCTTTGTAAGACTTTAATCACATAATAAAATCGGCAAGGATGTGTAGAAGTACAACAATAAAGCTTGATGGGTCGTGCAAGTAGTACCATCAACGAAGAGTTATGCGATATTCGGAAACTGAAGACATTTTTTCTGCTTCAAAAAATAAGTATTGTAAGTTGGCAAGGAAAATCGGCGTAACGTAGGCCAGCTAGGTCACAGTTTTGCAAAGAGAAAAGAACTTAAAAATACTGTTAAGCTTAATACTATCCTCAATAATAGGCAAAGCATATTCGCAAGATCAGGGTCAAATGCATTTCCCCAATCAAGGATTTTTAATATCGACTGGCCATCACAAAACATATTAATTCCGTTCAGAAAAGAGAGTTAATAGGAAAGAATGCTTGACAAATTATACTTGACCACGTGTTTGCAAAAAAATTTCCGTTTCCTAACGAATTCGAAAAATTGGGAGGGATCGGTAAAATTGTTTTTAAAGATATCTGAGCAGCCCCAATGAAAATTAAGTTTAAAAATTACGCATTTTTCCATGCAGGAGCTATCAACTTATACGTGCAAAAGCATTTGAAAGTGAGTCCACGCATAAAAAAATCTTCTAAAGTACACTGCCTGGAAATTAATATCAACAACTTCCATTTCTACACTCATATCACTGTCAGCAGTGCCGTGTAATCGATTCAATATGAACGGCCAAATGAGCTCTGTCAACCTGATTAAAAACAGAAACATCCTTCATACAACAAAGCGTAGCGAGCTAACTGAACTAAAATTGATGAATTAAAGCAAGTAACATATCCGGTTATCATCCCTGGATTTAATTCAATTTTACAGCAACCTATGGCGTAAATCTTTTATGAATCCGACACTATTGATATAGTACGAACTGGTCTTTAAATTTCATTATAATGTCTGGCCAGAAACGTACAGTATAAATACACATTTTTAATACCTTAAACAGATCGACACGTTTAAAACATAGTTTGTAAAACCAAGAGGGTAATCAGACTAGAAATTCTCAAGGATATAACACATTGAGGTCATAAGAAGATAATTGTAAATAGAAATTACCATTATTCACATCAAAGCCAATGCCATTACTGGCAAAGTTGTCAAAGGAAGAATGATTGACCATCTCGAATCCAGAGTCGCTTTCATTCTCCCCAGCAGGAAAACCTTCTTTGTCTACCCAGATTGAATATTTCAAATAAAAAAAATTAACATTACCTAATTCAATAATGACAACACAGACGTACAGATAGACAAATCAAGATTGTCCAGATACTCCAGATATTATCATTAGCAAAATTATATGCACAGTATCAACTAAATAATAATGAACCTGACTGAATAGGGTCAAGTAAATTATATACATATCCATCATCCATCTACCAATTTGTTTCATGCGCGGTGTGACGATCAAAGCGTTTAAATCAAATTAATTCTCTGATTTTCTGCTGACTTCAAATATAATTAAGTTTTCTTAACATGAGGCACTAACTCCTACACAATAAGGATTAAACTAGCTATTTCGGACACCTCAGCGCTGCAAGTAATAAATAATTGGATTTCAATAAGCTCATACTTAGATACAAGATACAAATTAAGGGCGTTTTTCAGTCAAGCCCATCCGCAAGTTTCACTAACACAGGTTCAAGCAAACACCATGCTATCCTTTACATGCGGATTCATAACCATTTGGTACGTGTAAATAAGGGTTTATTCTACGTAATACTGAAATCAAAAATAAATTTCAAAATTAACAGCATTCAAAAAGACTATACATAAATAACAATAAAAAACTAAATTGCCAGACTTGAATTTAACTGAACGGTATTGTGATGCTGCAAATCAAAAACTATCATGATAGAATTCCGGAGGAGTTTGCCCAATCCTCAACCTAACAAATAAACTATAAAATTCTAAAAGAGCTTCTACAAAAGGCAAAATTGGGCTAGCAAAAGTATGAACACCACCACAAATTCACAATAGTAATTAATTTTCCAGCAATTCCTTTAAAGAACATACCTCCAATACCATTAGAAACCACAGGTGGAATATCATCTTCTAAACCTGCCAGATTGTTTTGTTCTCGAGCTAAAAATTCAGCCGCCGGATCTGCTTCGAAATCATTTGTCTCAAAATTATCATTGAACCCATCCATGATGATGACAAGGGAAGCACTCACTCAGTTTCACCACAAAAATACCAATTCAAAAAGGATGCACAGTCATAAAACAACGTCGGCAGCAATGCAGTTTTTACGGATTCACAATCCAGGTCACGTTCATTAATTAGCAATTGATTAGAAATCCTCTCGTCCAATATTCCCTATATCACGTGCGAAGCTAGCAAAGTCCTCCCAAAATTTACCTACAAAAGTACAAAAATTATTATTTTTAAAACTTGACCTCAGATGGAAACTACAATGTTCAACTCTCACTCGGCTCCATCAATCAGTATTCAACCACAATATAAATTCCTTACCAGATTTAGCTCAAGATAAATCACCATCTAAGTAGTATAATAAGTAATTAAATTTAACGGAGCAGTAAAAATTAACCAACCTATGCTTACAGTACAAACTCCAATCAATGACTTCTCGGCTCTTTCAAATCTTTGAATAATTCCAAAGTCATATCAATTTTTCCGGCCTTCCCTTTCCGTTCAGCAGTTCTGTCTTCTGTCGAATTTTGCTCTATTATACACACACAGCAGAGATGAGATATGCATGAAGTTCGTGCCACCGACGAACAGAACAAAAAAACGATGAGTCAACTTCAAGTATGACAACTCTACACACTTCATTCACACACACATATACTCATTTCACAACTTTTGTCTATACATTCTATATACAAATCTGAAATACACCCACTTTGTGGTAATTTATAAAATGTGAAACCCACTCTAATTTCCTCCAAATCCTGTTTCAAATCAGAGTATCTTCAAATTACAATTTAAATACTTATCAATTTTTATACATGTGGACTCACCTAATTTACAAGTAAAAATCTTACCAGGAATACGAAGAAGAACTGAAATGCTAAAACTGTTGTCGAATTACTTCACGTGAAAACGACAGTTCTTGAAGGTGACGGTGATGACGTAATGGCTAGTCACCGATTACAGCACAACCGCCTCGCATCGTTTTTCCCCGCAATGCTTTGCCATATGCCAATGTTCCTAGCACTTCCCGTGTATTACCTTATGATTACCGCGTGCTGTGGATTCTGCTCACTGGCTACATCAACGGCTAAGAATTTCAATATCCGCCGTTAAACTTCATGAGCAAATCCTCTTGATCGAGTGCCTTACAGAGTACAGAGTGGCCTTCAAAACTGCGTCCATTCCTCGATCTGGTGTAATTATGAAAATAAATCCTGTTCAATTTAATAAAATACAAATGATTTGCACATTATTAATGCGGTACATGGTTCATGAAATCTAACAAATTTTTAAACTAAAACCACTGCAAAATTAATAAGCAAATTGCTGCTACAAGAAAAATATTTTATTTCTCCCCACCTTTCTTAAGAATTTCAATTTATTCGTATTGTAACTTAAGTACACACTGAACCGGAATCATAAAGTATGAATGTTGTAAATAACACCTTAACACTTGAGTGTTATTTTTTAAAATACAGGTAATGAATACAGTTGAATGAATGAGTAATGAGTTGTTAGATAGCCTGAGGATGAGCACAGTGGTTGCTCGAAAGCTTGCAAATTAAATAAAGCAATATGGATTCCACTAACACCCATATAAATTCCAATAATAGGTAATGAATAGTTTTTCCTTGGTCCAACGATTTGCTCTCTATATAGTAATTATTTCTATGTGAAAAACTAATGAAAGTAATTATTTTTCATCATCTTCCCCCAAGCTCTAGCCACCACAGCACAATGGCAGTTCTTCCCATTGGTGGTGGCAGGGCACCTATTGTATGCAACGATTCAACGCGAAGCTGTGTTTTAATGTTTACTTGACATCCAGATTTTTAAATAATCATATTAAGGTAGGACACTTCTGCTGCACTTGCGGGGTTTCCGGTCATTACAAATCCGACACATAATTGTTAAGACTAGGCGTGCAATTAATTGCTAAAAACTCCCCAGATTGTACCGGCTCGAAACACTCGCCCGGTTTAGTGGCTACCCTGTGCTTCGACAGCAAAGAATACATTTTCCTAGTAGAAGTTATATTTTCTATATGCACCTTTACGCACATTAATTAGCATAGACTCCATTCATCAAGCTTGTAATAAATATGGGGGAGTATAGGACGTCAAATTACATTTATAATGTTAATGAGGTGTAGTTTGTATAGAGAAATTAAAGTGTTGCTGTATCACAAATCTTAGAATTAGAACATTTAAAAGATCTCACCTTTTATGGGTTCAAATAAAATGACCATTAATGATAATCATTGAGAAATATCTTCCCGGCTAAATCCCGGTACTACGTTTTGTATCTATACTTTTGGATATTGGTGACGTGACGTAAGTAAACGTATCTATGTATATACCTGAAAGATAAATACATTTGTTGTCGGTACTATGCAGAGGAACGGGTGAAAGTGCAGGCACAGGCAAATAACCTGGCTGAGGTAAGTTATGGAAGCTCCCAGACAATTTCACTGAGACCTCCACTCCCTCTTTCTACAGTGAAGACATTCAGGCAGTGCAGATCACTCTGTATCCCCGTACTGAGGACTGAGTACATACACCTACACCCAATCGCAATAAGTGCTGAGCCAGCCGCAGTATTTTTGAGACGAGCAAAAGGAGCGAGAACACTCGGCGTGGCGAACTTGAATTAGTCACTTTGTGTTTGAGTGTGTATTAGTGCATATAAAGCAAGAGAAGAAGAGGCAATAATTAATAATTTCCGTAAAATTATAAAACCAAATTAAAATCTTTCAAAATGGTGAGTAAATTGTTGTCTTAATTTTTGTCTATGACGCAGCGTTTGAATAAGTTGGGAGAAAAGTGATTTTAATGGTTGTTTTTAACTTGGAAATCCCAGGTGTCCCTCAACCCGGTTCGTATTATGAGGCATGAGGCCGATGTCGAAAAGGGTGAAACTGCTCGGTTAAGCAGCTTCATTGGAGCAATTGCAGTCGGAGATTTAGTAAAATCAACTTTGGGTCCCAAAGGAATGGATAAGATCTTGATTGGGATGGGACGCAATGATGGAAAGGTATGTAGATTTTTAGCCGACGGTCTAATTGCTCCCCGGAAGAACATTCTAGAGATGAGAATCCACGTGTGTATGTACAGAGATGCGAATTTTGACGCGGTCTTGGGAGAGATATGAAAGCGCGTTGGAATGATAAACTTTTGACGACTTTGTTTGTTTTTTTTTTTAATATTAAGGCTTATGCGGGATGTGTGTGTTTAAGGATTGTGTATTTAGGGAATCTTGTGAGAAAGGAGGTAATGAGCGTGGGAGTACTAATGTTAATCAAATTATAGGTTGAAGTAACAAATGATGGTGCAACTATTTTGCGGTCAATTGGAGTGGACAACCCGGCAGCGAAGATTTTGGTTGACATTTCTAAGGCCCAGGATGATGAGGTCGGGGATGGCACAACATCAGTGACAGTCTTGACGGCGGAGTTACTTCGCGAGGGAGAGAAGCTTATTGACCAGAAAATTCACCCTCAAACTATTATTGCTGGATGGAGAGCTGCAGCTGCGGAAGCATTACGAACATTGGAGGAATTGGCAGTGGATAATGGGTACAAAACACGAATTTAATGATCCAGTCTACTCTAATTATAGTTGCTAACGTGGCGGGAGTTTTTTTTAGTGAATACACCATTTCATATT
The DNA here is from genome assembly GCA_034693705.1 of Spatulosminthurus flaviceps. Classification (NCBI taxonomy): domain Eukaryota; kingdom Metazoa; phylum Arthropoda; class Collembola; order Symphypleona; family Sminthuridae; genus Spatulosminthurus; species Spatulosminthurus flaviceps. The sequence continues at coordinate 43,782 of JAQFXU010000485.1, read as the reverse complement.
AATGGAGGGTATTTATTTTATTGGGTTGTAGTGCGGATAGCGAAAAATTCCGAGAAGATCTTCTGAATATTGCGCGAACCACCCTGAGTTCAAAAATTTTAGCGCAACATAAGGAATTTTTCTCCAAATTAGCCGTTGATGCTGTTGTAAGACTGAAAGGATCAGGAAATCTTGATGCTATTCAGATTCTCAAGAAACAGGGTGGAACTTTGGAGGATTCATTTTTGGATGAAGGTTTTCTCCTGGACAAGAAGATTGGCGTGAATCAACCCAAACGTATTGAAAATGCAAAAATCATGGTGGCTAATACTCCAATGGACACTGACAAAATTAAAGTATTCGGATCTCGTGTTCAAGTTGATTCTACCGCTAAAGTTGCCGAAATCGAATTTGCGGAGAAGGAAAAGATGAAGGAGAAAGTCGAGAAAATTGTTAAGCACGGCTGTAATGTTTTTATTAACAGGTACGAATCTGCAACAGTAGTTCATGAATAGGTGTTTCGAGTTTTAATTTTTTTAATGCTTTATACCTTTTGTATTGTTAAATTTGTAGGCAATTAATTTATAACTACCCAGAACAGTTGTTCTCTGATGCCGGTGTAATGGCAATCGAACATGCAGATTTCGATGGTGTGGAACGGCTCGCATTAGTTACTGGTGCTGATATTGTTTCCACTTTTGACGACCCTGAAAACGTTAAACTAGGTACTTGCAATTTGATTGAAGAAATCATGATAGGCGAGGACAAAGTTATCAAATTCAGTGGAGTAGCAGTAGGCGAAGCATGTACGATTGTCATTAGAGGAGCTACCAGCCAAATCGTAGATGAGGCTGATCGATCACTACACGATGCCCTGTGTGTTTTGGCCGCCACTGTCAAAGATACCCGTACAGTGTATGGAGGAGGTAAGGAAACTAATTTTTCCTCTTGTATTTTCGTAATTCCACTTACCAAATTTGACAATGCATTTCTGAACAGGTTGCAGTGAAACAGCAATGGCCACCAATGTTACGAAGCTTGCAAGCCAAACAGCGGGAAAGGAGTCCCTTGCTGTTGAGTCCTTTGCAAGAGCATTGCTGGTAAGTTTTGGTAGGAATTGCACTGGGATAATTTTGTATGCGGTTTCTTTCATTAATTATTATTTGTTTATTTACCACATGACGATGATACATTTACTTTGAATGCAGACACTGCCTATCTGTATTGCCGATAACGCAGGACTTGACTCCGCGGATCTGATATCTCAACTTAAAGCTGCGCATGTTCAAGGAAAGAACACTCATGGCTTGGGTAAGTATTGACCTCCGTCATCTGTTTGGTAGCAGTGAGCATGTATAGGCAATTGTAGCAAAATTACAATTAAATTACTTCTTGTATCAGATATGGTGTCAGGTCGTGTAGCGGACGTAAAGGAATTAGGAATTGTGGAATCCTTGGCTGTGAAAAAGCGAGTGGTATTTGCCGCTGCGGAAGCTGCCGAAATGATCATGAGAGTAGATAACATCGTGAAAGCTGCTCCAAGAAAGAGGGGACCAGACAGGAGACCCTGTTAAACTTATTGAAGATCATCCAGTTGCACCAACTAATTGCCTTGCTAAATTAATTTTTCGTTAAAGAATTTTCATTTCTGTTAAAATGTTCACTTCACTAACAGTTGTATTGGAAGATACGCTTTCACTCTTCCTAAATAACCTTATTGGTTGTTAATTCATAATATTTACCATTATCCTTAATTTTCTATTTGCTAATGCGCTAAAACTTCAGCATTTAATTACATTTTTAAGTGGAATTATTATTAAAACACGTTTCTACTTAAACTTTTAATTTGATTCAATAAAAAATTCCGCATAATGTCAGTTCTTATTAGTGTTCCTCGCCTAAGTTATTCTCATTCTATATTTACATTGAATTCAGTTGAGGTTTCATTCCTTACCTAATAATGCATAATGTACATAATCTCCTGTGCCAGTTAGCATCTAGGAAAATATACGGATGGGGTAAGCATAGTCTCGCTCTAGGAGGAATGGAGGATTGCGTTTACAATGGTTACTTCGAGGAGGTTCTGGGAATGAAGAAAGTGCTCATATTGGGGTGAAGATCAAAGTCTAGGCTGGTTCTACTGGCAGTAATAATTCTTCGAAATGTACTCTACATACTGATGTCTGAGTTTAGCCTACAAATTATTATTTCTCCAGAAAATTAAAGACAAACATCATTGAATGTTAAGCCACCATACATTCTGTGGTGTACCTGCTTACTCACACGCACTTCTTGACTTTTTCGACTTTATAACTACACCGTTTTTAGGGCAGCTCAACGGAACTCAGTAATAATTAAATCCTGGAATTTCCCGAAAAGCTCAATTTGTGCGTAACATGCAATTTTTACGAAAGTCGTACATTAGAGAAAGACGTAGAATGTTCTCGTCTATGTAAGTAGAGAATTTTATCCTTAAACTTGCGCTCGTGATGCTGAGCATCATGATTGACGTCCTCGTTCTTACTCGATTCTCTTTCACTCATTCCGCATTATACTCACAAACAATAGTTACCAAGCTATTAGCACAGGAGAAATAAGCTTACGCACTTGGTAACAGACATGCTTTCACTCCAGTTACTTTCTTCCCCTGAATCACAAATTCCAATTTTCCGTCATACTTCAACCAACAGACTATATTTGAAAGTTGATGATGCATGGAACATTATCCATTAGCCCCTTTAAAACTTTTACCCTCAATTCCTTTGCTCCAGTTAAAAATGTGCGTAATACTGTTATTTACAATATATGTTAGAAGGAGTAAATTGCGGGAGGAGACGCACTAAAACTTTTATGGGTCTTCTTCTTGCTCACAGTTGGTGAGTAAATGCACGGGTGCACAAACGGAAGATTAAAAAACAATCCCCAGCTCTTGCCACTACCCAACAAGGCACGTTTGTTGAAGCGCTTCCCGTTTGAACGATATAATAGCAGTTTAATATATTAGACACCAAAATCACTGAAGCCAATGAGTGCGTGCATAAATAGGTCAATGAATCAAATTCACCTTTTTCTGATTTTCAAAAATTCTGTCGTTCAAAATTTGACAAAATATCGTTATGAAACTTGTATGAGATCGAATTCTTAAATATCTTTAACTCACAAAATCAATCATCCTCAAGAATTGCATCCCTTTCCGCAGGGATGAAGACACCGTAAATCCTCCACCCGGATATTTGGGCATTGTGCAAATTTAGAAATTTGTTCGCCATTTATAACCTTGGAAAACTTGGGGGGCATAAATACAGAATGTCAAATGATTTGTCTCTAAATTTACTTCCCTCCATCTTCTGCTCATAAAGTAGTTCATTCCACCCTCGGTCGAGCTTCTAAATAATGAGTCCTATATGTACACTGCTACTGATCTCCTTGAGCTTATGGAAGAGATTTGAGGAACACGCGTTAGTCAACTATTGTATAGTCTTCGAGTGAGAGTGACATTTTTGGTTGGTGAGGAAGTAAGTAATAAATTGCGAGAGTAAAACATAACATTAAATGAATTCGGACAGTTGTTGAGAGATATAAAGTAGATAAAAAAGCGGATTTTTATGTGCGTAAAAGTAATCTTAGTTAAGTTGAGGACCTGGTAGCCTTGATTCGTCTCATGTCCTAGATCTTCACAAGTCATTAAATGAATTGCTTCAAGAAATAAATATACTTGCCTTTTTGAAGGCTCATGCCACGGATGAGTTGGTAATCCTTTTGAGTTTATATACTCTTCCCATACCATTGCGTAGAGTCCATGACTGAATAAACATAATATTAGCTCTTGTATAGAATTCCTTCGTACACATTGCTTTCTCCACTTTCTAACTTTCACGCGTGTCATTTAACATTTCATTGCATGTAAATATATAAATCCTCCCTTTTATATCCCGAATAAAATTCTTGTGCGTGAGTTTGTACATGGACATACGGACATTTATATTAACCCGGAGCGTCTCTTTCTATTCTTTCACATTTCCTCCAGACACAATTTAGTATTACATGGTTAAAGATTATACAAGGAAGAAAAAGTTACCTTAACCTTGTATCACATTCTGTCTTGGAAAAAGAAACACATGGAACACTAAAATTTCTTGCCCCCTTAAAATATGATCTTGCCTCGAAGCCACTCTATTTTCCAGCCTTCTAGCTTCATAAATAGATAGGGAAGCAAGATGTAAAAAATATCTATAAAGATGGTCTCCTTCCAAGAAATGCGGAAGCGTCTGGAGCAATTTTCTCAAGTATGCAAAATCAAGAGTTTTATGACATCATTTTTCCATCATTCTCATCCTCCCCACAATCCTTGTAGTTTTTCCTAGACAAATAAGGAAGACCGCGTAATAAAATTATCTAACTTACAATAACATGCGTACGCACTTATAAAGAAATAGGAATGACTTTCATGATCCACACAACTACTGGCCTTTATCATTGTCCATGTAAAATGATTTTATTATTTAATAACCAAAGCCCTAATAATCATCTTGTCCAATAAAACCTGACGATTTTCTATAAACTTCTTATTTTCATAGTACGTATGTTGTTCGACATCCTTGAAAACATTTTAGACTCAAAGTAGACTTGACCCTAATCCCCAGCTGTTTTTTCCAGGGAAAAAGCTCCTTTCCTTGAATAAAAGGCTACTTTTTTTCTTCCTACGACTTTTCCTTCTTAAAAGCTTTCTGTACATTCTGATCCTTATAAATTTTTCAGCTGCTCAAAGTTACGAGGGAGTTTTAATAATAATTTATTGTAGTACTACCACGTGGAAGCAAATATCTTACGCATCGAAATATTTTCCTCAAGTTCCAATTTCCATTCATGTACTTACTTAGCTTTCCGCAAATCGTTAAGAGAAAAGAGAGCTTTAAAATACTTGCAAATATTTACATGATTGTGGTTTCCAGTGTTTCTGAGTAGCGGATTTAGGTTCAATTGAATTCGCCAACCCTTAGCTGCTTAAGTAGGAGTTCATGGAATCTGCGACAAGGGAATTAATTACGTGGAAATAAAATTGAGTTTGACGTAACTAAACCTTTTAAACAGGTCCTTAAAATGTGAATACTACATGAAAGGAATCAATTTGTGAACAAAATTCATACGTTCCAAAAGGATGAACCGTTTCGTATTTCGAAATGCTGCTACTGCTGGGACAATGCAGGTCTCCTTGGAGTTCACAATGTACGTAATTCTTGAAAAATATAATGCAAATACAAAATACAATTTCGTGTAAAAGTTTCGTTCCGCCTTGGGGATAGGAGCACGTGGAATGCTAAGACTGGGGACAAAATGAAGAATTAATTTTTGATGTTTTTCATCAACAACTCTCACAGTAATTTTAAATTGTTCATTTCCCAATTGTAGAATTGTCTTCACCAGTCCTCGGTACTTTAGACTGTGCAAAAAAATTCCAATAATGAATCGGTATAAATTTGGAGCATAAATACAAAAGGGACTGAAACCAACGGAATTTTATAGTAAAAGACTTTAAAATAAACATTTACGATTTCCTATATTTTTGGGGTCAGTCTTGAATATTTTGTCTTTTGTCCTTGTGCTTTAATGTGAAAAGCACTAAAAGGAGTTAAAAAAGACACTAGCTATATGATTTTTGCAGGTATTTGAAGGTTCCTTTGTATATAAACTTAATATTCTAGTCGAGAAATATTCTCAAGTGGGATAACTCTCGAATTCAACTAGGATTCTAGGCAAAGGAATTTCCTAACTTGCTTCATGGAGTAAGGATTTTAAGGATATCTGAGAAAAACATACCCTTAGGAGCAAAGGGACTTTTGCAATGTTCTGCCCAAAACCTGTAAATAGTGCAAATACCGATATGGTGAAGCATAAACATACAAATGCTTTAGCAAGCAATTTTTTAAACTTAGCCTTCTCAAGAAAAACTTACTATTTACTTCCATGTACTTTCCCATCAAATATGAGCACCTTTTGTAGCGTTGGCTCTGAATGAAAATGATGAATTTGATTTTCATAGCTGTACAGTAAAATACCGCAAGTTCATCTTTTCAAACATTCGAATTTATTTCTTCCGGTTGAAATACCATAAATGTTTTGAGCGTAATAGCTGGAAGCTTGGAAAATCCTGGGATTCCCAAGCGCGTGTGTCAAAATAAATGAAACGCTTACAGCTGTGAAATTAATACTATTTAACTAACTGGCTATCTTGGACCTAACTTTGAGTAAGTCCACGAGGAATATGTAACGGAAAATGTCAAAAAAATGTAGAGCCAAAATTAGATGATATAAAGCGTGGAGAATAATTGTCTGTAACTATTTACAATAGCGGTGAAATATTTGGGAAAATCTGAACGGTCGTGGAGTTAGTCTAAAATAAGACCTTTTTTCTAAATTAGCCTGTGCCTCGAGAGCCAACAGGTCAATTTGTCTCAAATTTGGACTGCAATGTTTGGAAAAATTTTTCTAGTGCATAATTTCCGGGTTTTTTAAATTTCAACCGAATTATCGGGGAAAATGGAAACCCATATTTCCGTGTCACAAGGTGATAACAACGGATTTTACCCGGAATTTCACTAATTTGTTGAAAATTATAAAATGCAACGTTTCCACGCTAAAGCTTTTAAAAACAAACATCCACCAAATCCGCCCCATTTCTGAGGCTCAGTTCGGGAACAAAAAGCTTGTATCCTGGAGGAAGACCTCATTAACCGAATTTTGACATACTGAAACAAACTATTTTCCAGCTTTATTCCTAAATAGTTACAAACGTGTATTCCACAAGATTAATATCATCTAATTTTGACTCTACAATGTTTCGACCTTACATATTCCTCCTGGACTTACTCTTTGTGATTCTGTGAATAATTTATTAATCAGACATTATCATAACAAAGTTAATATTTGCACTCATATATAATTCCCCATAGTATTTGTCTTGGTCGCTCTTGAAAACCCCAATAATTACATATTGTCGGCTAAAAGGCAAAAGAGGCTATAATTTTGTTTTCCCCCTAGCGTTCCGAAAGTTAAAGCCCTTTTGCACTTTAGCCGACCATATTTTTAGGGGAAATAGTAATAACTATTACTATGTATATTGCTATTATAACAATAAATTAATATGCAAACATCATGAGCAAATGCAATTTATTTATTTTTCTCATAGATTTCATTTTTTTGAAAAACTGTCCACCCTCGTGCACAAAATTTCAGTCCATTCTTTTGAGGTAGGTGAAAGAATGTCACAGTGAGTGAGAAAAATCCCCTGATATGATCTACATACGTCTATAGGTAAATTTCCTAAAAATAGCGTCATGGCGTGCAGCTTCATTAAAATCGGAGGAAAAAACGTACTGTCATAATTGAAGGTTACTGGCAATGAGTCGTCATGCTTGAAATAATAATAATAATTACTAGTCGGTCAGCTATACATGAGAGGGACTCAATAATACTTGGCACATTAATGGCATGGAAAAATTAATGGAGAGCTTTAGTATTTATCCCAGTATTCCCCTATGTAAATAGTAAGAATACATAGTCTTCAAGCTGTCCTATACCATCAGTGTAATATGAGAATGAATGCATAAATAGGCTGATTTTATCTCATCATTGAATAAACCATATCCATGAGCAAGACGACTAATTTTGACAGACAGGCACATTCTCAGGACACTGTTTCAAGTGTTAATGCTCATATTACGTTCCCTCGTGGAAGTTATTAATTTTTTTGAGTTGACAGGTAATCAGAAACAAACATCTCCGATTACATTTATCTTTCCTCCATCTACAGGAGAATAAACCTCACATTTCCTTCTACAATTTCCTTGTAATAATGGAGCGGTTGACGAGTGACAAAAGGAAGATGGTTGGAAAAGATTCCCTGGAATCTTGTGACACCGGACTTTCTTCCCTGTTGGCTTCCTCTTACTCTTTTTTCCTTGCCCGTCTTCGTGAAAACGCGATAAGTGTAGGTACTTTTGTTATTTATTGGTACTTCCCCCACCACCATTATTTTTTCACCCACACACTATAAAAAATTCATCCAAGTAACTTAGGAAACGGGATAATTTTCCCATATTTTTATAAAATATTCCATTAAGATCCAATCATGAATGAGGTAATCGTTGATGAGTCATTTCATATATAAATATAAGTCAACCTGTAGTTACAACATTGGAGGAGCAAAAGGAAACTCCTCTTGTACTTCGCATTTGTTGTGACAAGGAAACTTCCAAATGTTTGTCATCAATGAATTAGTATGGGAAGCCCATGTACATATTTTTACTTGAGCTGAATCATTACATGGCAAATGTATAACCAAGAGAGCCAAAAAGACCCAAGTACTAAAATATTCCTCAAATCTACAGTTTCGGTGCATGAAAAGCAATTATTCATGTCCTCATCCTTTTCGTTTTCCTCAAGGTAATTGAGAATAATTGGTGTTTCGATTGGACGCTCATCACTAAAGATTCTTCCGATTGGCGGATATTTTAGTAGACGAATTTTCTGCCCCTATGCCTGGCGACTCAATTGCAAATCCTTTTGAATTTAGTAATAGTTTATTAATTATTTATATACAGACACAGAGTTTGCGTGCCTCCTTAGTAGGAACAGGAACTGATAGAGAATTGCAAAGAAATTTGAAATTCTTCCTGAGAATATATAAACATTAGATACATAAATTCAAGGTTTGGATATTGATTCGACAAGGTTTGAGGACCTCGGCTGAGTAAAAGCTTAAGCAACTTTCCTGAGTGAAGGATGTATTTTTAAGCTGTAAATATTTTCTTTGTATGGATGAGTAGCTATAAATAAAACGTCAAAAAATGTACTGACTTTTACACGTCCATCGTTAACTAAAATAAGCTCCTTTACCAATGACTATAGAACATGGTGGGCAAAGTATCGCGATTATTTAAGGCAACTTTAATTAATTACGCTTCTTATCAAGACACAATTCTTGATTCTTTAGTGTTTCACGTGACGAGAATTTTTTGAAAATGGTTTCATTAAAACCAAAGAATTATTTTTAGTTCCGGGCTGTGATTTGTTTTTTTTACTTGGAGAATGTCTATATTCATAGCTTTGATTCACAATTTTAATTAATTGTAATATTAGAGTAACCTGGGGCAAATTTTCCGGTGGGGCAAAATTTGCCATACATGGGATAAAAGTTGTTACAAATGTGGGAATGGGTATTTAATTCATCCAAATTGTTTGGTGGCAATTTTTTTCCCTTTTATGAAAAATTTTGGTCTGTAGCAATTTTTGCCCCATTGGCTATTTTCACCCCATGTTACTCTATATAGATCCATCGATGAGTGCTAACAAAAAGCACAAGTCGAGTGGCTCACTTCACTTGGATTTACACAAAGCGAGATTCCGACTACGGCGCCAAACCGCCCGAAAAACAATACGATTCTTACCATTTGCTCTATAACGACAAGACCGTTCTCTTCTTTCCCAACTCCAGAAGTCTCACAATGAAGACATTTTCAAAGGTTTAGTCTTTATTATTTCGGTATTTATTCTTGAGCTTTCATCCTTTATTGCATTTAAAAATAAGCAGATGAGAAATTACGACAATACAGGATATGAGAGAAACTACGTAAAATCATGTTTTTATGTAAATAGTGCTAAGGCAGAGACATAACTCAGGGCATAATCCTCTTTTACCCCTATTTGATACAAAGAGAGAAAGGTACCATAGTGCAGTGGTGAAATTTTTAATTTATTCGGACTCACTTGATATGCTTGCTCCGCACATAATAATGTTCCCTAACAAATACTACTGTAGTATTCCAACTCATATCTGACCTTACGTCACAAGCTCTTTTTATTATATTATATTTGAACTCTCAGCTTGTTTACGGCGAGTGTCCGCAGTTGTTTCACAATACCCGAAAACTGCAAATATTAGCAAATGTAAATATTCAGTGGGTAGACAGCTTGTGTACTTTGTTCGAGATGAATATTGTCAGGTAGCATTTATCTTATTTCATGTAATTCATATGTCCATTGCATTCAATACATAAGCTATATAGACCGGCGTATGTAATTACATTGATTGACGAGCTCAATCAAATACTTATTCATCAATAGAGGATGTAAAATATGAGCAGGTTTAATGAAATAGTTTCACAATAGAAATAAACAATTTCATATTTTATTAAACTTATACTACTATCGGATGAGTTATTTGTGCCTGAAAATAGAAAGCATCCAACATACGAAATTCAAAAAGAACAATAATTGGTCCCATTTGCAATATACAAATGGAATTAATACCGCTCATATTGAATCAATTCTATAAACCCTTTCTAATAACTGCGATGATTTAATCACTGTTAATGCCAAAGTACGGCATCAATTTTTATTTCCAATGATTGAACCTCCCGTCAATGGGAAATGGGAAGGCCGGAATGCAGGAAATACCCGTCTGGATGAAAGCTACTCCTTACAAGCATTCCGCAAAATTGAATTACCTTTGATTGAAGGTTTAACATGTTACTTTTAGAACACATCTAATATTTAGTATCGACAAGAATGAGTGACATGAGTATATTGACAAGGTAAAATCAATAATCTCAAACAATCTTAACTTAAAGTACAATGAACGCCACTTTCCTCCATCTAAAATTTAACCTACACTTAAAGGAATGTCAAGCCTTAAAACCTAACTTATTGACTCCAACAGATACATGAATAAATAAATAGAGGACTCATTGTCTACCATCCATTTTAATCAGAGACGCCATTTTTCCCATGGCTTTCTCCATATAAATCACATTCCTTGAACTTTCACCCTGAACAGTAAAAGTACAGAGGATTTAAATAAAGCAAGCATTTAACATTACACACTGTTCTCCATGTATAATGTAGGAAATTGTGTTACGAAATGTAGATTTTCAAAGGCTATCCCGTATAGACGTGACTCTATTAATTTTAATACACTAAAAGTTACAGGACTGTAGTGATTTAATAAACTTGCTTATATAGCATACGGGCTATATATAGTGTGTATAAAATAAAGGGCAGAGAGCATTATTAAGGTCCATTATTTATTAGCGGCTTTTGCCCAAATTAATTGGCTCCTATACTCCCTCATACAATTAGTTGTTTAAAAAGTCAACAAGCATGTTTATTTTTCCATTGGATTGCCGTACAGCCAAGTGAGGTCCTTCGAGCTGAATCTAATGAGTCCTCTATGAAAATTTAACTTGAGGTAGGACAATACGTAAAACCTATTCTATATATAGGAAATTGTTTCAATTAGTCATCTTGAAGCGTTCTCAAGACTAAACACCTCGAAAGCTTCCGAAGAAAAGATTCGTAAATGATTAATGTAAAGGAAGAACTGAATTCCCTTCTGAGCTAATTATCCAGCAGTGCGAGAGTCCGGAGCGTGAACTCTACTATACTTGCATTAGGAAAAAGTTTTTTTCTTTCATTCAAGGACAATTACAACATTTGTTGTATGTATCAATATTTGCTTAAATAAAGTGTCTATGCTAACTTGCATAGTAAAAGTAAGAGGAGCAGAGCTAATCTAAATGAGTCTGGCTTCACTGCTGGAGGCAAATTCACGTTCTTTCTTTCACTCACAAAAATATATGTACATACATCTGTGTATAACACACCCCCGATCTTTTTTCATTACTCATTAATTGGAATACCACTTCATGGGGGGAATACTATGCATTCGCGTCCAAGTCAAGTCATGAATTTACATAAAATTGTATACCCTGCTAATCAGACAGATACGAGGTGAGAGGATTTTTACCAAAATGAAGAGAGAAGCCTTAAAGGAAAATTGATGGAATAAGGAAAGAGTTTCAGGGTCAATCCGCTTTATAATTTTTACGAATGTCATAGTATTATAAACTTTTCCATGAAGTATAAATTCTTGATACTCTGACAAAAAAATCGTGCATACGTTGAAATGAAACTTCCTTTAAAATATTTATTTGAATACAAATCCTTAGAAAATCAAAAATAATTAACATTTCTCATCTAAAAACTATTTTTATGTGTGTACACACGGGAGAAAAAATAAAACCTTTAAAGGATGTACAAAGGTAAAAATCTCATTTGGTGTTGAGAGATTTTGCAAATAGTATATCAAGTACAGTGCCGTGCATAGCTTGTGAAGACATTGGAGCCAGGTGACTCTAATACATACAATGCTACCCGAGAGAAACGGTAGAAGGAGAACCCTCCGCTGTCCGAACCCCGGTGGTTGTCTATGGGTTTCGGTTAAACCCAGTGAGGAGTTGGGTTGGAAGCTCATTTCGCCTCAGACGGTGTAGTCAGACAGTCAAACCTTTTCGTTGCTAGTATCTCATACACACGGTTAGTAGTACTAATAGTACAGAGAGCAGTACCGTGCCTAAGTAACTTTACTTCTGCCAATTTCATTTGCTATACTACAGTGCTTCTATATTACTTTTATTATTACTATTATTTCCAAACAGTCAAAACTTATTGAGTTGTAAAAAAAAGTGAGAAAATTCATCTAAATTACCCATTACATTTTTTTGTATCCTAATTTACAACGCTGTAGTCTTAATTTTTGTTTGAAAGTAGTGACAAAAATTAAAAATGTCATCTGAAATTATCCGCACCTGTGCTCTCTACATCCTCTGATGGACTTCAAAACTGTGACTGTGCTCCAGCCACTCTTAATATAAATATTACTAATATTTAAAATATAAACAAAAAATAAACAAAGCATATAAGATGAGCAACTTCTCAAAACCTTTGAACCTGAAAATATGTGAGAGATTCAATTGTTGTACCTGAACAATCAATACAGTTCTCCAAACTTTAACCCATTGGTTAATGCAAATTGTTAAAGGAGCCATTCTATGTAGTTTGTAGGAACTGGGAACACTTGGGTGTGCAAAAACCTTTTTACACATCTAAAATCCTACCTACTTATTGGAAGCAATGATAAAAGGAGAGGGTAATGTGAACTGTCTGTATTGAAATGAGCCTATAGAAAATAATTCTAAGGGGGAAAAATGTTTGAAACAAGTACCTGTTCTGGTGATGGCAACATCTTGAGATTCGTTAGATAAGAAACAAGTATTATTTTGGTACAGTTCCTGCTGGTCTGGAGTGAAAAATATTTTCAATTGACTCAAGTTGGAAAAAACGGATTCTTCAAAATCCTCCTAGCAAAAGTTACTATTATATTATCACAGACTGATAAACTACAGGTTACAGCATTTGAAACTGTGAGAGAAGCGAGTGAAGATAAGAAATAATGGAGACCTATTGATTCAAGTTGGACGGTGGTGGGGAAAAAAATCATTGCTTTTAAATTTGAAAAAAAAACTATTTTACATAAGAAAAAAGCCAAAAGGATGGACATGGAAACGATGGAGTCTTTGGTGACGACGAGGGAGGCAAGCAGTAATACAGATTTATCCATTGGTCAGACCCATGTTGTGGATACGGACTCACTTAATGTCAAGCATACTAAAGGTAAGGGTTTTCATTTCATCCTTCACTTATGGAGTCTTTCATTTTCTCTCTCAATGATTTTTCCTTGCTACATAGTGTCTTGGTAAATAAACTGTAATCACCTGGCTGCTTTATGAACCTTGTGCTTTTCTCAGGGTATTAACCATAAGAATTTCCTTTCGTCTACCTTTTTTTTCGCTCTCTCTCTCTCTCTGTCTCTGACTCTCTTTTACTTTACTCGAGTCTCCTTCATCTTCCATCTTATTTCTTCCCTATCTTCTTCTGTCCTCCTCACTATAGTTTTTTTTCTCTCTCACCCGTATTTTTTTCTTCCTGGTAGGAAAATAGCAATAACCTGGACAGGATACATAAACACTTTGCCATGTAGTAGCTACTGACTATGAAACCAAAGGGGTTCTCATTAGGCTTGCATTCATTACAAGGAGAATACAAGAAGGGAGAAAAACTCCAAACATCTTCATAGATTAGATCCGCTCAGGCAAGGCTTTTTCCTGTTTCTCTTCCTCACCTTTTACTGTACACACATACTTTCTACCAAAGGCTTTAGCAGCTCTTTTAGTGAGAAAAAAAAACGCCGTAGTTCCTTTTAGCCCCAATTCACTACATACGCACATAATATGAGGTTCTTTCGTGGAAAAATCATCATTATCTTTGTTTTACCTTTACTTTAAGGTGTATTGATGTTCAGAGACGCTTCGAGCACTCATTCAAAGGTTCTTTTGATTTTTACGGGGAAAAATATACTCGTCCAAAGAAATTTCCAGATACGGCGGAATTTTACAAAGAAATTCTATACTCCTGTGTATACATAATTATTTAGCTTGTTCGAAAGGATTTCCGCGTGGATTTCCGATTTACGGAGAGAAAATTCCTTTAAAAAATGAAGGGACGAGTTTTGTGCAGTTTACAATTTCATGGAATATGACTTGAAGTTCCCGTTATTCTTTCATTTGTAAACATGAGCTGCCATTTGTTTTTTTACGCATCGCACCAGGAAGAGCAAAATGCTATAGGGAATGGTGTCTCTCGGAATTTCCCTAAAAAATGATTTCATTTCCTTAGGAATTTGAAGGGATGATTTTTTACAGGCTTAGTTGACAGTCTACGCTGCGCTCGTGCTTGTTTAAATCTATAAATGTACATACATACAACTATTTTTACCTGTTTTGTGAGTGACTGACTGGAAATCCAATAGGCACAAATTGGTTTACATTATTCCATGAGGAGTTATTTGCTCCTAGAAATTAGGTGGAGACGGATGGAGGAGTTGACAAATTAATTGGTAAACTTGAAAATAAATGCAATGTTTACTTTTCTTGATCGTCTATTTCTACACACTCATAGTATGGAGCTTCTCAATGGAGGAAGCATTGAAAAACGTCCTAGTCAATGTTTTTATTCTTCACATGAAACAATTTATTTTCTTCTTTTTTTTTCTTTACTACCGAACAGCTCAGTTGTTTTTACAACATTCGTAGTTGTTCCATATGTGAGACCAAAGGAATGGTTCGGTTTTCAAAGGATTTTTCTATAGATATCTTTTATAGCATATTGGATCTCAAGAACATATGGATTGCTGCTACATTTTCCTATAGGCTAGGAAATAAATTGGCACGCTTCTGACATGTGACTACGGGTTAGTAAGCAGAAGCTACTGGTCACGAATTGTGACTTTTGACTCGAGCTCCAACCCGTATTAACTCGGAGTAAAAGAAAAAAAAACGAGTAAAGGAAATTTACTAATAGGCAAACTTGAAAAACATTGTGCTCGACAATAAATAAGATGGCCACATTAATCCCTTTATCCAATATCTATTAATACATTTCAAATGGCTCCCGCATTCTCAATTCAAAGCAATTATAGGATTTTAGTCGGAAAAGGAACAAAAGGACATTTCCTTGAAGCATATGGCTCAAGTATTGCCGTTGAGCATCCGTGTAGTGGAATTTATTACAAAGTACGATGGGCTCTATCTATTATAGAGAAGGAAGCCATAATGGATGTACAAAAAGGGCCTGAGGAAGTGATCATATATATTGTAAATAGAAGACCTCCAAAAGACTTTGTAACCTGCATACAGTATTAGAGTAGAAATAGTGAAAAATGCCACCCATTTCCAATTTATTTCATAGAAATGTCAAATATTGAGCACTTCTTTCTAAATTGCCTACAATCAATCCCATGGTCGTAAGTTACCTTTCTCACTCTTATTATTATATATCCTGCTCGCTCCTATTTTTCTAACAGGCTTTTCCTATAGTAGCAAAGGCAGAAAGAATATTGCGTGCGCCTATTTCCTCCCTTTCGTAACTTCTTTGTGTACACATTTTACTATGACAATGTTTGCTATTCCCTACTAATGAAACCATGCGGGCTGGTTCATAAACTATCCCGAACTCTTACCTTTAATATTGGAAGGAACCTAATCTTTCAGGTGGTTGTAGCCCAAATAAATGTATCGACTCACAACACGATAATACTGCTTGTGCGTACAAATCCATGAAATGAAGCCTTTCAAATAGCCATAACTGTGTTTCTGCATTGACTCCCATGATGACAGCTATGTATACACTCACCTTATAAAAGGAGCCAGCACTATTTTGGATATTGGTGAGAGGACATAAACCACACTTGAGACTTGAATTATTCAAGGAATATAATTTAGATGAGAAAAAGACTGAGCCAATGCACTTAATTCCATTTATTAGGAAATTAAGTGTCAATTTGCTGGGATTTTACTAGCATTGCGAACCAAACAGAGTGAGTAATTCATAAGGGAAGGATACAGAGCTAAGTGCTCTCTCTTTATCTCACTTCCTCCACCAATACCTATGGAACCACTTTCAATTATTTAAGTCCAAAGAGACGCTATACACGAGCGAAAGCAATTGACCATTTGGGGCAGTACAATAATTAGTAGAGTTGGACAGTTTTGCAAATGCAGAGGGTAATTGTAATGCCACTTCATTTTGGGGATTTCAGTGAAAGGAATTCTATTAGTAGATTCTTTAAAAAAAGTCACCCCTTCTCTCCATTATCCACGTGCAGTGTATGAAGAGTAGATTTTGTGTAGGCAGTTTAATATAAAAGCGTCGGTAGGATGCGTGTGCATAGCCCACACAGACAAGAAAAAACTACCTTGATATCAAAAACTGCAGTGATAGTAAAATAGTTCTAGCGGAGCATGTAGCATAGGAATGACGAAATGTCTCCGTCAAATCTCTAGGTTGAGTATGACTTAACGATAGAAATAGATTTATGGACCAATTGAGAGAGGATAAAATAGCATCATAAATGCGGGTCAAGTTGTGTTTTTCCCAATGCTCTGCATCAAAAAGCCTCACTTTCTCTCTCCTCATGCAACCATGCTCCTTGCATGCAAGGATTTTCCTATAGATACGTACGACGTGTACTATTCTATGTGTGTGGTAGCATTGAAGGAGAGAAGGAAATGTGTGAAATGCAAATCTCCCACATGACCCACCATATCATCATTTCAATGGGAAATAAAAACGTCTATGGATATTATTTCACTTATGACGAAAATAACTATAGAGCAAATTGCATTGAGAGTCCATGGTACTTTTTTATTTGTATCTCAACATAGAATCGCATAAACCTTGAACTGTTTCGAAAGGAAAAAGAGGGGGATGAAAAGTATCTCATTGACATTTTCCTACATAGAAAATTTTTTTCCCAACCATTTAAATATCACACTATCTCCCAATATTTTGGTGTAAGAGGCTTACGGTCAAGGTTGAAGGAAACCTCAACGGAGCCGTACTCTGACCTTAGAACACACCAATCTATTGGATTCGATCTGTCGTTGCAACTAATGGACCTCATGTAGTACTTTACACCAAATAACTGTCGACAGTTTTACGTGATAGCGAAAAAAATAACAAGCCACAAAAGAAACCACATTTCTCCCAGTCCTTATAAATAACATTTTCCCATCCACAAGTACATACTTCCGCTTATATAGTGAAAGTGTATACATTCAAAATGAACACTCATTCATTTTATTTCAGAGACCCTTAAAAACTCTGCATATATCTTCTTTGAAAAAAACCTTTTAAATTTATAGTACTAACTCAATTATAATTTTCATAAAATTGCAAATGACTTTTTTCCCTTCCAATTTTCTTTGGGTCACCAGATGCACATTTGAAATTTTCCAATTCCTTTTCCCCATCCCAAATTAGATTTTTTTTACTCAGTGACAGAGACATGACTTTACAGAGATACATGTGCCCTTGAGATTGGACTATATTTCAGTGGCTCATTGATAATTCATGGAATTGGTAAACCGTCATGTTTTTTCCCCTTGCTACATATCCTTTCATTTCTTCAAGTTGCACATTCACGCTTGAGCGAGTATAGGAAAACACGATCAACATGAGCTTTTTTGGCTGACTTTACCCACTTTTTCCTTAGTTTACGTCTATTTTTCAAGACCAAGCATTTATATGCATGTGCAATGTTCATGGTTTTTCAAATCCCATCAAATGGAGGCCTTTCACAAAAACAACTTTCAATTTCAACGTTATCCTTTAATTGTCCCCCTACTCTTTCCCTTTTATTTGTTTATTCACATTCCCCCATTCCAGCATGAAAATACTTATGTTACCTTATTTCCGTACATATGGGAAGTTTATAAGAAGGAGTGAAACTACAAAAAGAAAAGCGATTTCAAAGCAAATAGTCAAAGTAAGAAAATTTCCAGCAGTGGGTACTTACCACAATTTAGGTTGAGGTAGAAAAATGTCGTAAAAGAAAAGGCTAATCGCTGAACTTTTTCCCAAGCAACTTAAAGAGCTAAAGTTAAATGCTGCTGGGAAAATGTACACACAGTCTAACTTTTCTTCCCAAAGAAAGGGCGGACGACTTAAAATTAGATAAATATGAAATGACTACTCCTCCTTACCCACAGTCCCAGTAATTGTTCTCTCTCCACCGCAACAACCTCAATCGTATTAATAACCATTGACTCCTTAATGAAATAGTTAAAAGGGGGAGAAAAGGATTGCACGTCATTATCTCAAGCCCAGTCGTAATCATCTGTAGCACAATAAGGAACAGCATGAGGATGAAATGAGCAAAAGTTTCGATTTTAAACAGGAGCCTTATTTTCCTTAACGAAGGGAAGGACTAGATTGTTCAAATGGTGTGGAGAGAACCGGAGACTGCAATGTCTTCTGCAAAACGTTCCATTATTGTCTTAGAATAATATAATGAATTTTCAAGGTCTATCATAGAATGGTAAGAAATTTGCAATTGACGCACCCAAGTAGTTTTTCCCAAAGTTGTATACAACAATTCCCATGCTTTTCCCATGCTTCCCGCTTCCTATAAGAAAAAAACTCTTTGCTCTCCTTATCCTCGTTTTTTTTACAAATAGACTGGATTTTCATGGTTGGTTGTGAATATATAGCAAGTTTATTTTTCCGCATATTGGTATAGTGCCATGTACCATCTGGGTATGAGGGAAGGTAATAAAGTTTTTAACAAGTAGCTTCTACCACAGAAAGAGTTACACTCTGTAGACTTATTTGTTTGAGGGAGAGAGAGAGAGAGTGATGCCATCTTGGCAAATTGCCTCTTCGTCTACACACACTCTCAAACTCTGTGACTCTCCTCAAACCAAATATACACTTTGCAGGTTCTGCCATGAAACATCCGTCTAATTGCATTAATGTGATAGTGCGGGTCATGTCCCAACGTCTTTTCATACAATACAAAAGTTGTTAAACTTTTTTTCCTCCTTCATTTCCTCTCTGCATGTGTTTAAATGCAAGGAGATACGTATCTTTGACATGGTTACAATGAGCACTTTTCCATTTGGTTGTCATTATTATGTAGTAGGTATTATTATTATGAGAGCGCTGGTGCTGGTGGAAGAATGAATAATAAATTTTGATTTATTTAACATATTATTATATTCCCTATGGTTAACTTAAAAGGTATAGGAAGAATGTTTGCAATTGTAATAATAGTTTCCATATCTTTTTAAAATGTGACTCTCTCTGACAAAATCTTCGACTCGTACAGTAGCTTTCTTTATCCTTTGAGAGCATCTGTATAATTTGTCCTCATAGTATAAAAATATATTTGTGTGTCGCTTTAACTAGGTAGGGTGGAAGTAAGATTATTGCTTAGGGATTGTACATGTTGGTATGATTGTAAATAATGAGATGTGAGGGATATAGGAATAGAGGAGTTAGAATTGTGTAATCGCAAACCGATTGACATTTTTCTATTCATAGAGAGAGAGAGAGAGAAAATTTCCATGAGAAAAGCGTCATTTACTTGATGCTTTGATCTTCTTATTTCCCATCCTTTCTTTCCTGGATTTTGCACAGCAGTATTGAACAGATGGAGTTTTTAGTAAGGTTTGAAAACATTCGCTACAAAACTTGTTTGGCTACAGAAGCTTAAAAGATACCCTTTGAATAGATTCTCTTAAGCTTAAAAGCATTACTTGACCTCTGTATTATTTGCTGTGGGATTTTTTCAATAAAGTTATTATGATTTCTTCACTAATATTATAGTATAAGAAAGAGGAGAGGAAGGAAATATGTAAGAAAGAATGGTTAGAAAGCTTGACAAGTTTTTAAATCTATTTTTGTTATGTTTACATGGAAGTGACTTATTGTGCTCTCCGGGTGCTCTACGGATACAAGTACAAATGATGTGAGGGAGTCTTGTGTTGGTCAGCCCAATGGGGATTCCTAGGCCTGGAAGAATTATTTATTAGGCTCAGAGGAATACATGTGAGAGGAGGCCTTTTATACACTGGGAGTATTTACATTATATATGCTTGGCCAGTGCCATTGAGGAGCAGCCCGTCTCCGATTGTATGTGTTTCTTTGGTGTGACAAGTTCGGGCAGGGATTTAGACAGGGACTAGTCAAGTGAAAGTCTTGTACTTACTTTGTTAATGTCAATATTGTCAGTCCTCGTATTTTAGATTGACAATCGTATTTCCAGGGATGTAGCCTCTCCGATTAAGGTTAGTGGTTACTATTGGGAAGGCTTTGGGAGAGGAAAGGATTCCTTCGTATCTACTTATTGTTCGGAATAAGATACACATATATTTTGGTATACGTTATCATGTTAAGTAGAAATAGGAAAGGTACAGGGTCTGGATACATATTTGCTATATGTGAAAGGACGTCAGAATTTAAATTGCTTTTCTATATTTGGATTCTTTTTCACTTCAATTACTAATTACTGCCCTTTCCCTTTCAATGGAATTTTTAAACCATTTGGTCCAATTCCCTTTCATTCCCTCAGTCGTCACGTTTCCATGCAACGCGTCCGCTCTTTTTTTGTTTTCGTCTTCAAATTGTATTGCATTGAAAATGCATAGCCTTAGATTGGATTTTCTCATTCATTCAATTACAGGAACATTTTTGGTTTTCCAATTGAGTGATGAGGAGGATTGTGGGGGAAAGCTCATCTTTATTTTTAATTCCACGAGATTCCAAAAGATGATCTTTTATGTGAGTTCCTGCCCAGGGTAATTAATTTGTAGGATTATTCTAGGGAATTGTCAATACAATGAAAACAAAATCATTACTCTAGAGACAAAAAAGGAGCAGGGGACATTTTAGTGGAGGGAAAAAAAGGGAAAGTAAAAATGATGATTTACCCCGAGATTCTAGAACTTGTGTCTGTTTTCCAGGAGGTGTAATTAACATGTTTTTGTTACTTCCACGTGTCGTTTGGGAGAAAAAGCAGGATAGGATGGAATGACTGATTTTCGATAAACCAATAATAGCGTGGTTGAATGGTTCGTTGAAGATATTACAACATGTTTTATTGTGGATGAATGACAGCGGACGAGAATAGAAAGATTCAAAGCTATACGCCCTGGCTAATCAAACGGGAACAAAAGCCTTCCTTGGGTCTTCTAAAGGAGCTTTATATAATCATTCTTTCCCATACTAATGCACTTGTAATGCCTGACATGGAATGGATGTTCAATGATCTTTTTACTTTTAGGGAAAGGGGAGATTCGTGTGAATTTGAGGAAGGGTAAACATGGAAAGTTCTTATAATTCCCACAAACCTGCCACCATACAAAATCAGAAAATGTTTTTTGCAGAGGCGTAAATACATAGAGATATTGTAGATACAAATAATTCCTACCTTAGAGTATTAACCTGCTAAATATTTCCGGATTGAAACAATCCCCCAACAAATAGTTTCCTTTGAGGTGAAACTACTCTTGTTTTCTCGGAAAATATTTCGTAATTTTCCTATTGCTCAAATTCCCGTCTCTCTTATATATTTATGCTCTCATATATAGTAACTTTATCACGGTCTCGAGTGCGAGAGGAAGTGCAGTAGTAAATTGTGGACGTTAAATATCAATAGTATTTATATGAAAATAGCCAATAGAAAAAAAGAGTAAAACAGGGTTTTGGGCGATATTTGACCAGTAAATGGAATGAAAAAAAAACTCTCACAACTATTTTATAGGTTTTATCGTAAAATAGAAATTGCTAAAATGATTGACCCAAAACTTTCTCTGACGCTCTGGAAAAAACAGTATAATAAAGGCTTAACTCTCTGAGCTGGCCGACTCTCTCATTGAGCTGACTCTCAATACACAGAACTTGAAATCCTATTGGTAGGAGCACGCAGAATATTCTAAGCTTATGGATGATAGAGGTAAAGTATGAGTTGAGAACTTGGAAAAAAATGTTCACATGTGGAATTAAACTTGCAATAAAAGGATTAGTTTGAGAAATATAAACAGATGGGGATTGAAAGGGGAAAATAAAATTCGGTGGATGTACAAGAAGCAATGGTGCATGCCCCCAGTTAAGAATGTTTCCAGTTTTTCTAGAATCCTCTCTCCATAAGGTAAGAGTTGTTGTATCTGTAGGCTTGAGAGTGAAAGATGGAGGGAGTCGTAAATAGATGTAATAAAAAAGGAGCTTTTTCCCTCCAGTGTATTTTGTTATGGGAGAGGTATATTTACGTACACATACAAACATAGGACCAGCCACCTTGTATCGTTTAGTGTATGATCTGTCATTTTATTTTGTTTCATAAGTCATATCATATGATGATTTCTCTCCCCACGAAGTCTCAACGTGCTTTTTTTGTTTTGTACATCATATCATATGTAAGAAAAGCGCACGTACCCGACGAGTCACAATGTGCACAAAATCATAAACTATCATCAACTCATATATAGGCCTTTAGCACGCTTAGAGTGGAGAGGTTTCCATAGGTAGAGAAAAGAGAAAGATGAAATAATAAAGAGACGAGGAAATGTTTAATTTAATAGCAAAAGAAAATCCAGGCCTATTCTAGTTATATAGAGGCGAATGACCTAAAAAACTCCTGCTGTTGCTTCTCTCTTGCTCTTCAGCATCTTAATATCCGAGAGTGAGTACAGAGAGTAAGGTGCCGGAGGGAAGGATTTTGAAAAAGCTGTAGAGGGTAAGTACAAGTGGAAATATAATACAGGATTCATACATGCAAGTATATGTATTCATTGGTTTTAGGATTTAAGAAAATATTGCCCGTGGTTTTTGTGGTGGTAGTCGCAGTAGTAAGAAGTATAGAACTCGGAATCGTTGTTAGTATTTATAGCTCTTCTCTCGCCAGCATGTTTCTATCCCTCTTTCCCCCGTCCTTACACTTTCATGAGCATATGAACATGTGAGCTCCATGTAATTACTTATCTTTGGATTAAATCAAAATATTGCCTTATACATTTTGCTCTGAGACTTATTATATTGTAACTTGTATACAAAAGGGCTTGATTACATAGAAAGATATTAAATGTGCGGAAATAGCTAATCATTTAATGTAAAGTGGTTTTATTAAGTCCACACCCCAGTAAGTCATATATGGTTCTATATAAAAGTGCTAATAGCCTGACCTCGTTCAACAATGAATTACAATGATGAAACACTCGGGTCTCTCAAGTAGGTCAAACCAAAAGCTATTTCTTCAACTTATGCTTCCTTATGGAGGATATGTGAGGGGAAGACTGGAATTAAGATTATGTTGTAAGTGAGATTGTAAAATTGGCTAAGCACTCAATACACTACTATCCTCATGCTCTAGCAAATCTAACCCACTTCAAGTCTCCGCCCTTGAGCTGCATATACATATGTTCTCATAGTGACAAGAAGATTGAGCATTACTCATTTTCCACTTTACTAGATCCCTTTCCTGTATTGCAAAGTAGTACGAGTATAATATATAGACTATATAAAGTAAAAGAATATCATTCTTAAAAGAGAAGGGAGGAAAAGAGAAACTTCCTTTTAAATAATATAAGCCTCAAAATTCGTAGACATGAAATCCTTCTCCTTTCCTCGAACTATTTTTCTTGAGAAACGGCCCATGTTCCTTGTACTTGCTGTAAGGAAAAGGACTTGATGGGGGGAAAATTCTATATTTCTATGCACAATTTGAAATAAAGTGAATTGTCAGTTGAAAATAATACAAGTAATCCCAAAACATAACTTTTAGTAACGCATGGCTTTTACTTTACGCGTTTTTATCCACACACACACACACACGCTTTTTTACATATTTTCATATGTAACAAAAGTTTTCTCTAGAGTAAAATCGACAAGGCAATTTCAGCTTAGCGGAAGAGTTTCCAGTATCTTTTGATGTATGTGATAATGTGAACATTGCTATCGTCAGAGTTGGCTCACATGATATTTCTATGCTATCTCAATTATTAAGGGGGCGAACCAGAAGAGACAATCGATTTTCTCTCTTAATACTTCACTTCACTAGTCGCACTAGCTCGGTTTAAAAGAAAAAGATAAAAGGAACATGAAAAGTTTCGAGACTATCTTAAAAAAATATATCCTCATACATGACAAGTTCAGGATCTCGTGCTTTGCTTATATGACAAGCTTATTTACCATTTGTTGGGGTATGGAATGTAATAGGGTTATATATGTGGAATGAAAAGTCTCTATAAATAATTAACATGTTCCTCACACACCCCCTTCCCCTTCCCTTCAATGATACATCTCAACTTACAAAGCACACGAGTATCTATACATTTGTCGCAATAGGAGAAAGGCATAAAGGGAAAATCCTCATGCTATTTCCTCAAGCTTCATATTTACATTCTTTTAACCATCAAAAATACTTCAATAGTAGGAGGAATACATAAAGCATTGGCTAAAATGTGATTTCACTCTTGATTAAGTTCACAAATAGATTTCTGTAAAGTAGACATTTAAAAATATTTACTCTCAAGAAGGAGGATTTCGGGGCGACAGCATATGTATTCCATTACTCTGTGTGGGTGATAATTACCATGAGAAAAGTTACCGTAAGAAAATCCTTGCTATTGGTAAACCAACCTTTGAACTGCTCCAGACACTCCACAGTCATTGAATTTTAACATTCACAAAGAATGTGTTAGGGATACTTTTGGAAAGGAAAAGTGACGACGCAGAACTACCGTAATTATTATTTACCCACAATTTCCAAATCAAACCTTGAAATGTGGTGAAAAGGATCTCATTAAAATTAACCTCCTACAAGGCTACAAGACTCTGTTGCACACAGCTTTTCCATCATATAAGTACTATTTGAAAAAGTAATCAAACTATTTTATGAAACCATCCAATTTTTAATGATTGAAAAAAATAACCTTTCTCTGATTACTTCACTTGAGAACGATAGAGGTTGTCTCAAGAGCGTCTGGATTATAAAAGAAAGTTCGGAGAAAGTCTAGGGAGATGTGAAAGGTTTCTGAATGGCTTTCTCCTTTCCTGTATCCCTCCTTATTTCATACACAATGAGAGTTAATGAAGACGCTTAACTTCCAGACAGCCTTCCTAGCCTATGGAGAATATCACATGAGAAGAAGCTGCAATTTTCTCTTGAGATAATTTCCTAGCGCGCATTTGAGTCGTCCTCTTAACAAGTAGGATATAATCCGTTTCTAAATTTTTCTACTACCAAAACATATCTACTCCTAATTTCTCCACGACGCAGTTTTAGACATACAGAAAAAGATAAAAATTAGCTTCATTATAGAAGATAATTAGGGAGATTGGAAGTAATTATTCCTGGGACGAAAATAATCCAGACTCATGAAGGAAAAACTTAGAGGGGAAATTATAGTGTGAGAGCCTCTACTTTTTATTTAAAATTTGCTTACTTATATTGTGACTGGATAAAAGGATCCGATCCATGACAGGATGATCTCCGGTCAGGGCCACATATATGTAGATAGGTAAAGTACTGACCATGGATTAGATGTCATGGGGCTTTCCACGTGAGATATTTTAGTGGATGCTTCCCTTCTGCTGGAGATGTGGACAGCCTGACTGACTGCCTTGTGAATATACATTGGAATTACAGTCATATGGGAGAATTAATGACCAATTATTTCTTCAAATGCGAAAATTTCCATGTCATGTATTAAACTATACATATATTTATGTAGGGCACGTGTGATGGAGATTTTAGTGGTCTTTCAACACAGGACTGTAGCAATTTATTAGGAGTGTATTCCCTTGCTCATACCTCCCCTCCCCCCCTTCCATATGCTGGAAGCTGGGAATAAAGTGACTCGAAAAGGGAAAGCCTTTCATTCATGAACACGGAAGCCAATGGTGAAAGCAAATTGACACTGACAGTTTGAAGTATTTTGTGGTCTTTCCATTACTTACTTTACTTACCAACGCTCACTTTTCCAGCTCTCTCAATTTATGGAGAGCAATATAATCATGCGAACATTAGGACTTGGCCAATTGTAGTAGTAAATAGTAGTAGTGCGGGAGTATAGCTAATCACATTCAATAAATTTAGCGCCATTACCTATGTACATGCAATGTTTAGCTCTATAAGCTTTCTCCACCTCCTATGATTCTACATATAAATTTCATCTCAAGCTACTCATTAAAAGCTCCTTCATCAAAGTAACGATTGTGGCCAGAGCCCTTGGGATCAGAGTTGTTGGGAACTTTTTCAAAGTAAATGATTTCACTATAAAAACTACGCCATATTTGAGTTTAGTGCGTAGCACTGGTTCCCTTAATTTGCCCTTCCTTTCTTACAGGGGAGCGTACGTGAGGGAAAGAAAAAAATGTTGTTCTTTATTAGTATTTTTATATTTTATTATTTTGTGGAAAACAATTGCGTGTAAAGATTGAGAAAGTATATGAGGTGATTGTGTGAGAGGATGATGCTGTGGAGATGGCTTGTACACATCCATCCACCATTTCACAGAGCACTTGTCTACGTGAGTTGCATACCAGAATGGGCCTCCCTAGGGAAAGTGTTGGGTTGGATGTTGGAAATGTGCGGTTACTCTCTCTCTCTCTGCCTCTCTATCTACCCAAACTTCGTCCATCTCATGCGGACACAACATTATTAAAACTAATTAAATTTACCCCTGGCTCGAGTGAGTTTACCTGTTCGATTCTATCCAAAGAGCCACAAATAATGCTCAATTATTTCACGGCAAGGTTAAACTCATAGGAATTTATGTACACTCAACTCATAGCTATGAGTATTTAGTGTGTAAATAAGGATGATGGGGGGAACTCTACTATTACATATAGAGACCTAGAGAAATGTCAGCCTATATAGTCTAAGCACCTATGCATGGAGACAGGTTGGAAGGAAATATTTGAAAGATACAATTTCCAGTAAAATAAGTCCAAATTATATAGGTTATGGTTTCCACATGAGTGCGTGCCACTTCTCGGGGAATTTGTATAGTATGTACTCATCCATAGTGATGCAGTGACTGAATAGGAAAGTAAGTACGGGAGAAAAATTATATTATGATGGATGAGACTTGGGAAATATTCCCTGGAGGGAAGAAATCTTATTTACCTTGTACAATCCTGTCAAGGAAGATATTTTAAGCAATGCTTCACATAGGATCCTTCATATTTCTCCTACTTTGCTAAATTTTCATGGCAACCCCCTTTATGTACATATATTTTGCTATTAAAAGGCAAGGGAGTGGAAGAAGGGCAGTAAATATCGGAGCCATTGCAGTGGAATCTGTATGTGTGGGTGGGATTTTGTCATAATGCTATAGTATTGTTCTTTCTAATGGATGTTACATTGGAAATTAAAACTACTCATGCTTTTGTCATTTATCCAAAAGAAGGTCTGAGAGCCGAAAATTTAGGATATCACTCCTACAATAACACGATTAATCACTATAAGTTGTTGTCTTTAAGGATATGACCGAAATAACAATTTCTTTTATGTGGAATATTACATATGCACATTGAATATTTTTAGTACCCGGCCTTTTACATTGTAACCAATAAAATTTATCCATTAGACTGGCTCATGTCGGCTCTATATAATAACACAGGTACTAATCCCTTCAGACGACCATTTATTTCCGCAGTATAGGAATCCAGGCCGGAGTCAAACTAAAGCTCTTTCTTACTGTCTTAAGAATAGTGTGTGTACATGTTATGTAAAAGGGCTATAAATTTTAGCTCCTATAATATCCACCAGACTAAAAAATTCCCTCCCACTACTACTACTACTACTACTACTACATATATACTCCGTACCAGCAATTATTACAGCTATTACTTAACAATAGACAGGGAGACAGAGATTGTAAAAAAAATTGTAAGAACTATTATTACAATTTTTCACCCTACACAAAAGATTGGAGCAAATTGGTGTCAAAATCAGAGATAAATATTCAGTTTGCGTTAAATAAAGGGAAATAAATACAGAGCTCGTCGAAGCTTTTAAATGCTTGTGGAATTTACAAGGAATTTATAGAGTGAAGAAGGATCCCACAAATTCCATAAGCTCTCCCCGGCCCATGAGTATGAATTTATGAGTGATGATTTTGAAATCACAGATTATATACTGGGAGGGCTCTTGTATTTACAAGTGTTTGCACACGTGGATCTATGTAAATGATGTGTAGCTGAAGGGAGGAGAAGGATGGTGGAGCATGAGGAGAGGAGATTCCATGGAAGAGACTATAACTGAGAGGATGAGAGTGTGGAAGAGGAGATAGAGAAATCCAAGTGAAAATCATGATGGGTCTCTTCCATGTGAACATTAACATTTGTATTAATGACGTAGTCTAAACATATGAAAAGAAAGTTTGGTCCTCTTCATTTCAATACTAGAAGAAGTAGGTTAACTATGGCGTTTCTCGGTCACGGATAAAATGAGAAGGTTTTTGATATCGGCCGTCATTAATCTTCGGCTCATATTTAAGTGTCGACGACTAAAGTGTGAAGGAAAGTTACTGGGCGTTCATGTTACTACACGTACAAAGACCGTGGAATCTTATGCAATTTTTCCCTTCTCCCATCTCATCTTCTCTCTCCCTCTCTCTACACACACATGCTATTTCATAGCAACACCCTCAATTTTCCTATTCTGCACAATATCATCTACATAATATGTATATTACTCAATGATGGGAAAATATTCAATTTTTCCAGTAACTTATGATGTTTCTCGTATTCTCACACATGATTTCTCTCCTACAACTTTTTCCAAGGTCCATTTTTTCCCTATCAATTCATAGATCTGAACAACACGGCGCTACATTGACGTTTTTTCTTCTCTATGACTTAACTGACTTCTAAGGATTTTCTATTTATATACTAAAAAAATCTAGTATGTGGAGAGCTCAGAATAACATTTATTTGTATTGAGGATTCTACAGGAAATTTTCTATTTTTTCATTGGCACTTAAATTGAAAGTTGAGTCACCCACTGGAAATAGCACTTAAGCTTTTGTTGTGTAACGAACCAATTGATACTTATTTTGTACTATATCGTCTTACACTTTTCTTCTTTTACAGCAACAACAAGTTACACAATGTTCCCAAGCCTTTACTCCATTTACCCATATTTTTATATTCTACCCTTGATATTTATTCAAGAGGAACATAGACTCAAGTTATGAGATGCTTTTGGATCCTCTCGTCGTCGTCGTCGTGGTGTAAAAATCAATCAATTTTAGCATACATTTCTCACGCATCATGTTTGTTTATACTTTCCCTATATAAAATACGTACATGCTTTTTTCCACTTACGTATTATTACCATCCCTCCTTCTACTCGTACTCTTCAAGGTTACATATTATAACTAATATGTAAGGTTTGAAAAGAATCTGAGAAAAAAATTGGGAGCGTCTTCTTGGAAGTTGAAACTAATTTGAAATTAGAGAGGACAAGAGGTGTCTTAAACTGTCATTCTGTCATTTTCAAGTTGACGTGGACATTTTTATTGTCCTCGTACCACTTTCATTTTTTAATCCATCCACAAGCGATTAAAACTTCTGTAGAGAAAGAAAAGAAGTCAAGAGTTTCAATTTGCATTTTTATCCCCTACTCCTCAAACAAAGCCAGAACTTATCATTTTAATGAAGCAAACTTGAACTTAGGATATTCAAAATTGTAATAATTTTAGATAGAATATAACAAGAGATTAGCTAATAACAAAGGCTCCACGGAAGTAAATGAGGATACAAATAACGATGAGAAGGTAACGGAAATTTAGAAATAATTCACACTTCCGTCAGATCTCCTGGATCTTCGTCTTTAAGATGAGGACGGATAAAAGCAAACGAAGGAGATGACACGTACAAATGGGAGTCATTCCACAACACATTCGCACACACATGTTTTTCATTACCCTGAAAATTGGGTCATTCTCCTGGAAATTGAGTCTATGCTAAAAGCACCCTCGTACACAAATAAGAAATCTAATATTTGGTAAATACTGTCGCAAGAGAGCCCATTGAATTGTAACCTAAAATCCCATCTCAGCTCAATCACACACATTAAACACCTCTTAAAGTGTACTTGAATGAAACTAAATAAAAGAAATGTTATGTAGGAATCTAACCTACAGTCATTGATATACCTAGACCGACTAACCTAAAAATATCCTATTTCCCTCTCCTCCAATGATTGACCATTAAAAACTAATGGAGGTATTGAATTCCTATTTTTTTTTGTATTTATAAATTAGATCCCTTGGAAAAGAGAAAATATTGTTGAAAGGGAGGGAAAAGCCATTGACAACCCTCTCAGGCTATTTAGATAGTAATGGTAAATATAGTATCATATTACAAAATATTTGAAAAATCTAGGTCACTTAATTTTAAACCACCTTTCTCCATACATAAGAGGAGCCAGAGAAAATATTATAAGCATACTTTATTTCTCCTATAAAAAACTTTTAGTCGTCCTATGCGTGAATAGTAAAGAACAAATTTGTAAGAGCACATGAGAATATGAAGTAAATATGGTCTTGTGTAAAATTAAATGTAAATATGAAGTAAAAAAAAGTCTAAGAGAAAAAATGACACTACATATTTAATAGCCCCGGATCCATGTACCTTATCATATGGAACAGCCTTGAGTAAGTCATGAGGAATGATATAATAATATATTGGGAAAATTACATGATCATAAAGTTCACAGAATTGCCAAGAAAAATTATTACATTCGTTTAGTAGAAAAAAATGACATGTAGAAAATTTGCAATGTTTTTAAAAGCAAGTCTCACCAGAGTCTGGTTGAGAGAAGCAGGAATTGGTAAAGGCGGGATTTGAGTGCATCAACCATGAAAAGTTCACAAGTAAATCTTACTTACACTTGCTATAATGTTATATATTTAAAGGGAAAAAACTATTGATAGGATACACTTTTTTCTCCACACATATATTTCTATAGTAGATATTTCCTATATAGATTCTTGTGGGAAAGTGTAGAGGAAAAGTATGTTAAAAATTCCTTGGGGCCAAGGAAACATCCAAAACACACGTCCACTGAGTCCCTATAGCTCTTCTCTTCCTGTCAACTGTATGAATTTTCACAATTTCATACCTATCAACTTTCAGCCAAGCTTCAGTCTGCCCTCCAACCTTATATCACATTTGGGTGGGTGGGGGAAATATTTTTTAAGCTAAGAGCTAGGTAAACAGGAGTAACTTGAGGCTTACCAAAGAGACAAAAAACTTGATGGTTGGGGATTTAGTTGGATACAAGTTCACGCACGTAGTTCTCACGTTTACAAACAATTTTCTTTTCCCCTCTCATCTGGTCTCAATTTCTCTCTACTGCTTTTTCTCCATCATCATCTTTGTAGTATTTTACGTCCCGTACTAACATTGACTCCTTTCTAGTTTCTTGTGGTTAGAGTGTATAGTTGGGAGTTGACAACCAACATTCATAACTGTAGAGCCAGTTTAGAGGGGGACTATATCATTTGGAGAAAGTATGTAAGAATATCAATTTCCTAGGAAATGCTCTCTCCTTGTTTTCATATTAAATTTTAGAGTAATTTTTTTTCACATATATCTACTGTGCAGAGCCAAAAGTAGGAGGATGAGGTGTATATTGGAAACATTTTTCTTTATCGTAACAAATAATATGATGATGGAGGGGGGAAAAGTTTATGGTAGAAGAGAAAGTATAGAAGGCTTTTGTTTAAAGTACTAAATAACTAATAATGGGAGAAAAGTGTTGTTTTTCCTTTTCCTGCACGTGAAGCGCGTGCAATGGCGGTTCTTTACCTTGAAAAGAAAAGAAACCTTTCAAGGTAAAATTCTGTAATACTGTGTGATAGTACAAGGGATTTTATTTCCAGCATATTATATGTGCATTACTATGGACATGGCCCTAAGATAAACACAAGTTTTCGCATAAGCTTAGATATTATCCGCCTTGGGCTTGGGGACCTGTAAATAAATTAATCATGACAAGGCATGTGCAATGTTTACAGAGGAACCTTCATACTTGTGTGCATTTTTTATGATATACCTCCGCTGTATTTCTACTTCCGCTCCCATTTGTTTGTCCAGCAGTTGATTCTTTTAGTATTTGTTCAGCTTTTTTTTCTATTTACATATTAGTAGTAGGATTGGACTCGTATCTCTGTAGTTTAAAAAAAAATGGTACGGAGGGAGAGAAGTGATTAATTATTGTTTTTGATTTGATTGGATTAATAAATGTTATAAAGTACAAATGATTTATAATTATTTGTGCAGCATTACTTTTGAATTTAAACAATTATTATAGTTTTCTTACTTTTGTTCTCATTTGCTGTCTCCTTACTAAATTCTTATTATTATTACTCAAGTTTAACCTAGTTTTATTTACTTGTTAGGTATTTATAGGGCACTGTGAAGTTGTAGGGATTTGTTGAGTTATTTACATACACTAATTTGTTAGAAATTAAATGTAGCGCGAGAGAAATGAATAGAGAAATTTTTCCTATTTGAAAGTTAGCATACTATAAATATGTAACAGAGAAATAAGAAAAAAAGGTAAATTTTGATTACAAATTCTTCCGTTAGAAGGGCTGGATTTTCAAAATAAAGGGGAAGAATCTTCAAGTTGTAAGGAAACTTTCTCATTTTGGTTTTTTAATTTAACAGAGAGAGAGAGAGAAAGAGAGGGAGAGAGAAAATCTAGGGCAAGGGAGAAAAACAATTATACAGAAGAACTTTTTTTCTATGCTTGGGTAATATTATTTGCATAGAAAATTAAATAGACATGGTTTATGCATACGTTTATCCTACATTAGCTTGGTTATATATTTAAGTAAATGTAGGAAAATTCCTACTCCTACGTACTTTCTCATTGGGTTAATGTAAAACTGTTGTATTGTGTACCGAAAAGCTTTGGATTTACAAAATCCAATGTTATTGTAAGGAGATGTGTATCCAGATTATATGGATTTTGGTGAATAAAAATATCTGTATGAAAAATTCATATCTACATGTGTTCATTTTTGTGTACCTTTTCTAGAAGTAAATGCGTAGAATTGCAAGGATTGTCTAGCGACATAATAACAATAATAATAATAATAATTAAAGAAAACACCATGCATCCCAATTTACATGATATAACCGCTTCCATAAAGGGAACGTATAGGGTTTTTGGATGTAGACACTTTCCCTCTGTAGTTTATTCCTTGATATAGCTCTGCTACCAGCACAAGAGAGAAGAAAAATATATTCCATAAGAATTTTAGGTTTGGGTGAAAATTGAGATTTTACCGCTCTCAATTTACAATAATCGGGAGGAAATTGGTGAATATTTCATACATATGCCCTTTCCATAAATACATGAGAGTGAAAGTACCATATAAAGCTGTACATATTTGTACATAAGAGTTACAGAGGAAAATGTATCAACTCTCTCGAGCTATCTCAGGATGAATTTGTGGGCTGAATTTAAAGCCGGTATTAATGTAATGATGACTTCCTAACCCACACCTAACCCTAAAGAAATTGCTCCTTCCTCCACGCTCCATTCCATAGGATGAAAGGAGAAAACAGAGATCAAGATATGAAAGAGAAAATAAAAACACATGTAGTTTTTTTTGCAATTCAAAACCTTTGAGTATTTGATGCTCCCTTGAAAAAAGCTATGTAGAAAATATAAACAAGGGTAGTTTTATAGTATAGGAAAAGTCCTTTGAAATCTCCCCACTCCATCGAGCTCCTTCCCATTTTTACATTGACATCCAAGTTTTACTCAGTTGGAAATGGTGGTGAGTGAGAGTAAAAGGGCTTCATTATAGTAGTCAAGCACTAAGTTGTTTTCTACCACCTACCTCCTGTACTTTCTCCATAATGTAAAAAGGGTAGAATTTTGGAATTTTGTTCCATGAGGAGGACGCGAGATTGAATTACATCGTCAAGAAGGGAATAAAAATGATAATGGGAGGAAAGTTAACCTTGTTTTTCTTTCCCACATCTCAAGCGGCTCCTGTTCTATATACATATGTATTTCTGCATGTAATGCACGTGTATTCAAAACAAGTGTGGGATATAGAAGAAAAAGCTAGGTATTTATTTTTAGGTACTTTTATATAGAAATGCAGACAAACTCGTAGCTTCTTCTTTGGTTTCACATGATAAAATGTAGTGAGTCAGCCTTACAGAGTGTGGAATTATTCTCAGGGTATACGCATGTTCTGCATTTAGCACATTTAGATTATGTCAGGAAAAAACAACGTGTGGAATTACTATGGAGATTTTGTGAGAGAATTCTAAAGAGAGAGAGAGAGAGAGAGAAAGTTCTTTTGAAGGGATTTTCTTTAGATTTGACACCATGCATATTTTCTCTGGAGCAAATACATTGAAGGAGTTGTGCTGAATGCGGAAGTATTTGTGATTGTTCATTGTATTTATTATTCCTAGTCAGGTCCTATTTAGATGCATTTAGTCATTTGGTATGCTTAGAGAGCGAGTCTGGGAGAGATCTATCTGCTGTCATCTTCAATCTGGGAGAAACTTGCTCATGTTTCTCACCGAAGCACAGTCAAATTCATGAATGTCTTAAAAGATTTACATCCGTGCATAATAGGATTTTTTCCTCAATGCAAATTGAGTATGTTGTGAATTTCATATGGAGCGTAATAAAAAGAGAGCAGGGGAGGGGAGAAATGTTACTTACTTATTAAGTTGAAGAAAGGTTTGGTCGCTCGTCTGTTGGGGGATTTTGTGTAGGAATGATTCTGTGTGTTGTAATGTAAAAGAGAGGAAACTCCTTGGGAAAAGTTTGTCAAATGATTGTTGCATATATATTCAATATAGAAAATAAGTCTGCCATATTAGCTATGATGTTGTTGGTGGAGTGGACTGAATGGGAATATTAAATGTTAGGAAACTAGTTTTATATGTATTTACTATGGAGTGGGACTTGTTGTGGGGATGAGGAGAGAAAGGAAAGTACAAGCTCACTTTTTCCCAATTCCAAGTTCACTGACTCCCATTTTTCCAGTCTCCTTCTTCGTACGGGAGGAAGTTGTACGAGTTAAGTCTTTTATGTGAGTTTGGATCAACTCAGTCATAGTGTACGCCTTAAACCACTTTTAATCTGGTAACAAATGTTTCTTGGAATGTCTTCGGCCTTTAACATTATACTCTTCTTCCAGAGCTCCCATCAAGTTCCAGTACGAGAGGTGTTTTTCAAGTCGGAGTAAAAACAATAAAATATACATACTTGATTGTTCTTTTTGATTATGTTCGAGTATGTAAGTTATAAATCTCTACATGATTTTACCTTTCATAGTCAAGTTCGTGTTCAAGTTGGGGAATATTATTTGTCCTTGGAAATTTCAAGTTCACGTGAAGACGAGACTGTTTTTCACGGAAATTGCACTGTACCTTTGAGACATAAAAAGAGTAAATTATGACCAAGTTCAACTCGAAAGTTGAAGTCAAAGTCGAAGGTAAAATACTTGAAACCCCCAATTTTAAAAACAATTGTAAAAGAGTACTCAAAATTTGAAGTTCAGTAAGTTCAGTTCGACGCAAATAAATACTTTAATTTTCAGGTTAGGTCAAGTTTTTTGAAAGTAAGTAACTTGACCAGGACGAAGCTCTGATAATTCATTGAGCCTCCCTCATGAGCTTCTTTTTCAAGGTACTTTCTATTCTCTTGGAAGGAGCGTAGGTACAAATTGTGTCTTTTTCTCAAGCACAAACTTCTTATTTGAACGAATTTTAATGCTCCCGAAAGTAATTTTCTCGAAAAAAGTATTAAGAATAATCGTCTGAGAACTCCTTTTCCAGGAGTCTCCTCAAAACAAGGTTATTTACCTGAAGAAAAAAAAAGTAGTATAAAAATCCAAATTAAGGGATGACATATCTGAAATAGCAAATTGAGTGAAAAATATGAGCTTAAAGAACGTGTGCCCTCTCCCAAAAAAAAACCAAGGTAAAGAGAAGGGAACAGTTGAAAATGGGAGGAATTCCGAGAGAAAAAAATAATAAATGTAGAGGATTCTGTCAGAGAAAGAGAAATCTGAGGAAAAGTCCTTTACTCGTAATAACTACGTCTACAATTCTCGACTTAATGGGTATGGACCTCCCTAAAAATGTCCCTTCCTATACTTCCCACCACCTGCAAAAGAAACTGAGGGCAAGGAACTTTCCTCAAAATCACATTTCGTGAAAAATTAGTATTCCCAAAGATCTAGGAGAAAAAAAAAGTGTTTTATGTAAAAGGGATGGGAATCTTAAGTCCACACAATGTAATACTCTACCTCAACAGAAAATCCAGGCATATGGGCCTAAGTTGGACGACCCCTTCCGTATAAAAAGTCCCAGTAAACACACACTATACTCTTGTCTCGGAGAAATCTGAAAGGACTCAAGGAAGTGTCAGAAAAATAAGAGCGGATTTAAGTAGGGAAACCAAGTGGAAGAGAAAATTTGTTGGGCAGGTCTTGGATGGGTCGTATAGGCCAACATCCTGACAACTTCATTCAATCTCTCTCGACTTGGTTGACGAGCATATAACCTCATCCAGAGAGAGAGAGAGAGAGAAGACAGAGCGTCAATAAAGTAATTTTTAACTTCCTACACGATCCTGCTCTTTTAATAATAATGGCATTACATAAAAGCAAGAGACATAATATCCTCCCCTCAAGAGGCAGCAGATTGCATAAAAAAAATAACTAAATTTTTCATAATTACTCAAGAATTTAATTTAGAATTTCATGGAATATGACTCTTCTCCTGGCAACCTATCAACTGTCACCCCATGCTTATTACCTCTGTAATTTATGTGTAGCCATGCTTTCACCCCGTGAATCTAATAAAATAAATTATGCAGAGCCCACCTTTTACATACATATTCCTCCTTCCATTCCACAACTTACACTCACCTTCTTCACCATCTAATGCATATCAAAATTGCTTGAATATTTATCATTAACTCCCAACATCTGTAATTTCCCTCTCTTTCCAATATACATATTTCTATCTAAAAATAAATATTTAAATGGCTTGAAAAGGGACTAGAAAAATAAATCTTTTCCTATAGTATTGCCTCCATATAAAGTCCATTTGCCACTTCTCCAGCAAATTTCCCTGGAAATCTAGATTTTCTACTTTCCCCCTCTGGATATCCCTTAAAATTTGACTATAGCATGGGAAGAGAGCAAAGAGTGGCTCAAAAGGATTTTCCAATCATTTCATTTCTTATATTTTTTTGATTCCTCTCGCTTCATTTAATATTCAAAGGGATTTAAATGATTGGGTGTAATTCATTGGAAAACTTTCCTCATTTAACCATAATTGTATAATATGACGACAATTTGGAAAATAACATGATTTTTCCATCCTATAGTTAATGAATTTCCTTGAAATTTTCTACAATTATTTTTTCCTTTACGCTTCCATATAACTACATGATATGAGTGACTTGAGAGCACAGTAGCTTGGAA
The DNA here is from genome assembly GCA_034693705.1 of Spatulosminthurus flaviceps. Classification (NCBI taxonomy): domain Eukaryota; kingdom Metazoa; phylum Arthropoda; class Collembola; order Symphypleona; family Sminthuridae; genus Spatulosminthurus; species Spatulosminthurus flaviceps. Next base: position 6,076 of record JAQFXU010000485.1, on the reverse strand, counting down.
ATTGCCCTTTTTTCAATAAGTCAATTTGATTTTGGATTTACCATAGATTTTGCATCGCCTTTATTATTGGACCGTATTTACGCAGTTATAAATGATTACCGTAGATGTTTCCCCTCTCATATTAATATTCTGTACTAAAGTGCATATGTGCGATTGCTAATAAACTATAGTATTTTTTCATATACAATTTCCAATAATGCACAATTTCCTTTTTCTCATGCAATCACATACTTATTGCAGCTTGAATATTATTTTTATGGATATTCATTTGCACTTTGGTATATTTTTCAAATTGCGATTTCCACACTGATGGGGGAATTATTGCAGGGCTAGCATTTGTTATGATGCTGCTGCATTTTTACATTTGCTGAGTAGGCCCATAATGTACGAGTAAACAAAGAACAAACTGATGGTGAGATGTTGCTGCAGTGGATCCAAAAGTACTGTTTTTTACACAGAGGTTTACCATATATATACTCTTTATAATAGTACGCATATAGTAAAAGATAGAAAATAACCACTCGAATTTTTCACGTAGAGTCTTTATATAATATATGCTGATTTGTTCTAGCCTGTCTTCCTTCAACTAGAGAAGATATTTAGTGTGTACGTACATATGAAGCACATTGTGGACACGTGCTTGACTTTTTACCCACTAGGGAAAATTACATTTCAAGAATAGCTAAAGTGAGTTGGATCACATGAAGGAAATCTCCCAGATAGGCAAAAGTAAATATAAATGGAGAGATGTGGAACTGGAGTTTCTAGTATAATGGGTAATTGCAGCCGCTGGGAGAATAGACTAACATCCCTCTGTTTACCGTATTCCCGGCTACCATTCTAAAAGCAAAGGATTCCAGTGGTGAGGGAAGGGATGCGCGTCAGAGGATTCTCTCTTCTTTTTTACTCTCACAAGAAGGAATAAGAGAGGCAAAGGTAAAGGCAGGTAGACTCGTGAGAGGGATTTTTCCTCGAGTAAATATATTCCTCTTTTTACTTTTTACCACATAAATATCAATGTAGAAAGACAAGTCTGTGGTACTTTGTATTTTAAAAGTAAACTATGCCTATCCGAATATCTACACTATACTACGCCCTATTGATATTATTCTGGGAAAGGTTAGAAATTTAACGGGGATCTTGTTTTCCTTGAAAAAACACAAGGAAAAAAGTACAGTTTTCTAAAGTATTGGTTGAGAGTAGAATTGATGGGCAATACACATAGCTATGTTTTTAGTTGTAGAAAGATGTGGGTTCTCAGGTTGATATAGGATTTGTACAAGTAATTTCCTCCAGTATATTTCCCGTTTCAAAAGAGGAAAAGAAAAAAGTTAAAGTTCTTCCAGCCATTCCCTCTCCAGATTCATTCTACTTGTACTTTAAGATGGCGGAAAATTGAATGATTCAAGTTACCAATGCTTCTTTACAATAGTTCCCGCTCTACTTTCCAGCATATATATGTTAAACGAGGATTAGAAAACAATCCGAACAAATAGTTTATAATGTGTTCCTTGAGGATTACAAGTTTAAATCGCTATTGGGGCCTGAGGGGACTTTCTCCTCCTTCTGCCTACGACGAAAGTTACGGGATAAGACGTGTAGGTATTCCGGAAACTATACGTCTGTAACAATAAGAATTGAAAAGAGCTGGAGGCTCCGGACTTTCTCCATATTTTCTCCAGACTTTCTCTTGGAAATTTCCTAACAACTTTTCCCTCAGAATATTTTTGCTTTTAGGGTTAGAGGAAAAACTGATGGTAAAAAAAATATTTATAAAAATACCCGTTCAAGGCTTTCATAGAGTTTTTTCCCTCATATAAAGTAAATCTGTAGGTATATAAAAGAGAGAATGGAGCAAATTAATTGCTAATGCTGACGACTTCAAGGGAAAAAAGTAGAGATATCTGTGGGTGAGAATTATTAGAGCTATTAGTAGTAGCCAACTTTTCCTCACATTTGAGCAGAGCAGAGAGAGAGAGAGAAAGGCTGAGAATGAAATTATTACACCAAAGAGTTTCTCGAGGCCATTTCATCCATATATTTCCATTGGACAATGCCGTATTTGTTGTAGTAGGTCAATTCCTGTACATCCAATGCATTAAGGCCTGGATATTTCAACAATGATTTACGACCCTGTTTTTCTATTAGCTTTTAGAATGTTGAAACAAGTTTCAAGTACGTTTGTGTATGTGTGTGTGCGTGTGTGTGTGTGTGTGTGTGTGTGTGTGTGTTTATGTGGTAGCGTATGATTTTGTCCTGGACATTTTGTTCTATAGAAAAAGTACAATTCAGTGAGGAAAAGTCAACTTTACATTATATGAAAACATAGTGGAAAACTTTTTGTCTGCCACTTTTGGCTGACAGATGAGAACTTTTTCTGGAAATCAGCCTCATTCTATAATTATACCTACAGCTCTCTCCTCCTCTCTACAGAATCTTTCCATATACCTATAGCTATTAAAGTATCTACCAATACTATTATTTCCTTGTAGGGATATCAATTTATAGGGAATTTCCGGAGGTCATGGGTGAAGTTATAGTTCGTCACCTCAAATATTCACTTCATTGTTCATAGCTCCATCTCTTCTGCCTTTTCCAGATGCCCGAGAATAATTCAAGTTACGTTAGGAAATGATAGCACAACGCATTTAGTACTTATCATTCCATTATTGTTAGACCTGATCAAGCAATTTGGGAACATCTTTTGCTTTGGCAGTGGCCGTCGCCTTTTCGTGAACATGATCAATAGGATATCATCCTGTCCTAATTTCTTACACGGTTGACATTTTCATGAAACTAGAACAAAAACAATGTCAGCCTTTCCCAAAGCTTTTTTTATTTATCTTGTCGGTGGTACTACGACCCAAGTCTGACTGAGCATAGGTATGTGACGCCCACGTTCCCGCAGCTGCTTCTGCTTTAGCAGCATACGAGCATCTCCTCTCATTAGTTAGAGTAACAATGCATTAATCGTGCCGATCAGCTGTGATGGAAGACAATCCTGACATGTTTATTTACTACGGCTCCTTCCATCCCATATCCCGCTGTATATAGCCAAGAAATAGGTACTAAAAATAAGAAGAAGAAGAAGAAGAATAAATTGTCCTCAATAATGACGACAAAGCTATTATTTCTGATATTATTAGCGCAAGGTTATTAACACTAAATTGCTAATGTTTTTCTCATATGCTTTCCCTATATATAATTTCAAGAGTGTGGATGAATAGAGATGCTCCTTGTAATAAAAATGTAGAGTGTGAAGAGATATTTTCTTCAAAAATCCTTGCACACATCCCAGGAACACACAATGCTTGAAATGAGAAATGTCTTCCATTGACTTCCAACGCAACTACTCTACCATTAAATAAAGTTTTTTCCCATCTGTCCTACCTTAAATAAATCCGGGTTCGGATAGAGACAGTTTTTCCTTCATGCGAGAAATAATAATTATTTTAAATAAATGTAATGAGTCTTTTTTTAATTGAACTTAAGGTATGTAGTAGGTGATTATGTGGTAAATTAATTAATTTTATTTACACATTAATTAATTTACTCCCATCTTTTTTTCACTTCATCTTCAGTATTGAAATTCCTTGGTATTTTTCACTAGTAGGAGCTGTAGTTTGTAAAATAAATGCTTTAAACATGAACTTTTTGAAATGTTGATAGCTACCGGAAGAAGACTAATGAGTCAAAATAGCCTATTTGTCAAAGAAAGCCCGGGGGATTCGGATTGGATTGTAAATGTTAGAGTTTATTTTTCCAATGCATTTCCCCCTTCGTATGCAAATGCTATAAGATTTAGAGAGCTTATTCTCTCGTCAGGAGAAGAAACTGACTGGAGGAGAGAACTACGGGAGGAAGAGAAGAAAAAAAATCAAATTGAGGGAAATCTTTTTAATGCACGTAAAAAAGAAGTTGAGAGAGAGAGAAAAGAATTTTTGGAGGGAGTAAAAAAAATATGCACATGTGATATGGGGAATGTATGAAAGAGCCATGGGCTTTTAGGTATGTGGGTCTGCTCCTTGAATGCATGATAATGGTATGAGAGAGTGCGAGGATCCCAATGTAATTTGTAAGGCGGAGTGTATAAGCCATATACATGTCCAAGTTTATCCCTCATTGCAATTCCTTGGGTTCCGGTTTATAGACCACGGAGATAAAGATATCAAGTGAAATGTAGCAAAGCAGAAGGCTAATGTTTCTCTAAGATCCTATACTAGAGCTATCGAGCTATATGGAAGCTTGTCTCTTCTCTCAATCCCCTGTTTCTTTATATATTTTGTCTTATTCGTTGAAGACAAGTTGGTCTACCGCAGAGACTTGCCTGGATTGACTGCATCTAAATGTCAGTGGAATGATAACAAAGTGTTGATATTTTTTATTGCCATGGCTCCCTTTCTTTCATCCCAATAAGTTTCCACTTAAAAAAATCCAAACCGTCCAATCTCCATGTGTTACTTTATTTCTCCCAACAACAACGTCTTTTTTCCCTTAGGGAAAATCCAAGGTTTATTCACATTACAATTACTTTGGCTTTACGTAATATCTCCATATATTCATCCCATATAGGCCTCTGTCTTTACAATGCATTTATGCTTGAGTCTATACCTAATACAGAGAGCAGATAATCCTATCCTTTCCTACTACTTCAGTCTACATAAAAGTATATATAAATGCTCACTTCAGAAAAGATTTTGTTACGCTCCTCAAATTTTTCATGGAGCCAATAATAGTAAGGAGATAGGGAAAGATAAAAACCTACACGTAAAAGGTATCCTGATAAAAACATTTATTTCCTTCCTACTTGAAACTATACAGAGATGAATCCACTCCAAGTAAAATTCTTGTAGCTTTTTTGAGTGGCTTTAAAAATATTTATCACTTTTCTTTCTCTATAATGTGCACCAGCAGCAGAGTAAAAAAAACTATCAAGCTAATTTTTCTTGCACTTTCAAACAACTATTCAACGATTCTTAAGTTATAAAATGTCAGAGAGTGTAGTATTTTTTACATGCTTTCAACTTGTTGAAATTGAGCCTCTATGGCTCTTTGAGTCTTCAAGTAAATCTTTGTAATTTTTTTAAATAAAAAAAGAGATTGAATTCCAAAAGAAGTTTGTGAAGAAGAGAGACAAATAGTAGGTGAGGATTGTCACATCAAAAATAGTATGTACTTTGATAGGAGCTTAAACTTGGCTGTCACGTTGTTAGACCATAACTTTCTCCTTTTCTAAAAGTACTCCCATTTACACTGCATTCCATGCTAAACCCGCAAAAGGGAACACTGTTGAGGCATAGACAGAGGAAGAGATGGGCAATTTTTTTTGAATTTTCAAATATCTCAAATATCTTTTGTGTCCATGGAGATAAATCCTAAATTGTAATGGTTATAGCACTATAGTAGTAATAAAAATATGAGAATTTATTTTCTTGGCTAGTTTTCTATGACAAACTATAGTATGAGAGGAGGGAATCGTTAGTGTAATATATGCGCGGGATTTTGTTCCCTTACAAGGGGAAAATATACAAGTATTTTATTATTTGTATTGTGAATAGGGAATACAAGTTGGAAATTATCCTTATGTTTCTCCATAGGTTTCGGAGCATTTCAAATGAGGATGAATTTCCTGGTAAATTCCCCAATGGAAAGCAAGTGAAATAGCTCGCGTGTCCGTGGTGGTGTGGCTTCCCTGTAGTGTGCATTCATCCGAGAAAAAATCATCCCAAGCTAGGGACATAAAATTGATGTAGTGAGTATATGAGTTGTGTTCCGCGCTTACATTGCACTCCTGCTACAGACTTACTGTTGAACCAATGAGAAAAAATATATACAACTTTGTCTACTCCAGCTTATTTTCATGGAATCCGGCTCTTCTCTCTCCGCGTGTTTGAGAACTTAAAGGGAATTCCTGTGATTGTGAGAGTCCATGTAGGACCCAGTGGTTAACTTTAGCTACCTCAAATCCTCACTTGAGTCACAAAAGGATGAGAGAATGAATATCGTCGCTGGAGAAGCAAAGTGGTCTAATGCACGAATTGCTTAAAAGCAAACTGAAATAACAACCACCATATTT